>AFIR01000059.1:0-243695 GCA_000223685.2 Zymoseptoria pseudotritici STIR04_4.3.1
GTGTGGGCCATTTGAGCCGCTCTAGTTCGTGACTAGCCCTCTGATTCTAGAAGCCTGTACGAGCTCCATCCAAGAGCTTTTACTGGACAGGAATTGATCGCAGACAGGGATGTACCGCGATAAAGCAAGCCAAATCATCGGATTCCTCTCCCGTCATTCGAAGCACTCTCATCAATATTTCATGAGAGCTCTAGTATGGAGATTAACCGGATGACTGAGCAAAGCTTTAGCGCACCTGCTGAGGTGCCTTCAAACATCAACGTCACTACGACATCTACACTTCGACCAAAGCAAAGCCGATTCACCTGTTCATCGATAGATGCGAGCTTCCAAGCAGGTCAATCGCTCACTGCAATTGTTCAGACACTTCACAATGTCTGCGCCAGCTCAAGCACCCAAGATCCGCCGCATTGGCCCATTGCCCACGGAAGAGGCGAAATGGACAGAGCTTCGTAAGATCGAATGGACCGACCAGGAGGGCAAAGACCGCGTGTGGGAGGCAGCAGCGCGCAAGACACGCGGCAAAGGAGGAATCGATGCCGTGGCCATCACACCAATTCTACGTCACCCCAACAAGCCGCCATCAACAATGATCATCCTTCAGTACCGGCCACCAGTCGAGGCAATCTGTGTCGAATTCCCAGCTGGACTCATCGACGAAGGCGAAACTCCAGAGCAGGCCGCCGTGCGTGAGCTCAAAGAGGAGACAGGTTACGAGGGCAAGGTGTGTGAACAAAGCCCAACGATCAGCTGTCAGCCCGGAATGACCAATGCTTCAATACAGGTACTTGACTGCAGCCCGACGATCGTCTCCGACCCAGGCCTGACGAATGCGAACATGCAGGTACGTTAGATCCATTAGGTGACCGTGCGGACCAATCTAATCATGGCAGATGGTCATCATCGAGGTGAACCTGAAGGAAGGAGACGAGGAACCGGAGCAGCACCTGGACGCCGGCGAGCATATCGAGAGGGTCATCGTACCTCTGGATCAGCTTTACGACAAGCTGAAGGGTAAGTCATGTCGAGCATATGATATTTGTGAGGTTTGCCAACAATTGCAGCGTACTCGAAAGAGGAGGGCAAGATCGTGGATGCTCGGTAAGTCAAAGCTTTGATAATTGTGATGAATATCGTGTGCTGACGAATACAGACTGTTCCACTGGGCGCATGGCTTGCACTGGAGTACTCGCCTCAACCTCACGGGCTAATCGCTCTCGCGCGCAGAATTCGAAGCTAAAGGATACATCCTGGATGAATATGTCGGCTTCTGGGCTTACGGATTACACTGGGGTCAGAAGTTCGTTCAGTCATAGTCGGACACTGATGACACGAATGACGTGCAACGTGGCAGTGCTGTGCAGGCACGAATCGAGTTGCAGCCAGCGGCTTCAATATATCGAACGCAAGAATGCGGATTCACGCGACACGTTCACGGCTCATTCGATGATGTAGGTATCACGGTCAGATCTCTGAGAACCCATTCACGGGCAGCCTCCGAGCAGCACTTTTCATGGAAGCTGAAATAACGAGACTGTTCAACCTGGTCGTGAACAAGACTCTGATCAAACAGCGCCGGTCACCACACTCACCACCTAGCATGTCTTCTCAGCACGAGCAAATTCGTCGATCCTCACGCGGTCCACTCGATACAAACTTTCATGTCGCTCTCGTCAGACTCTCCAGAGCAATGATTGAAGAAATTACAAGGCTCGCCCAAGAGACTGAAACTCAATTGCGCCAGGCGCGCAACTTTTCAACGGGAATACTACAGTCTGGACCTCCAACATTCCACCCGGACGAGGCTGCGGAGGTCACAGCATGTCGCGCATATCAGCTCAGCCTAATGGAAGATATTTGCCGCTCCTACTTCGCTCTGGGTAGCAGGATTAATGGCGTCTTTGACGACCCGAATGATGCGGCTGGTGAACTGGGCGAATCATTTGCTGCACTTATTGGAGTCTACGTCGAGCTGGCCGTTGAGATCTTCGGGCTCCAGGAGAATCTGGCCGAACACAGCGATGTAGCAGACGAAGATGCACTTGCCTAATTCAACCGCCGTGAGTATCCAGCAACCGAAGGTAATTCGCAGTGCCGACCAATATATCGTTGTGTTCACGGAACACCTTAGTGAATAGCGATTCACCTTTCCAGCTGCCCTTATTCCATGGCCCGATTGACAATCAGAAGCAACCGGGAATACTGCATCGGGTATGATTGTGGACAAGACTGACACCTGCTAGCTCTCTTCACTACGGCGGCCTTTGATCGTGCCATGCTACAAGTACTTTCGTGAATGACCACACTGACCTCCTTCCTCTGCCAACATACAAGCACAAAGTCCGCATCCAGATTTCAAACCAAGACAGCGATCAGCAACACTATATATACACATCACCACAAATGTGCCACCGAACAACCAAGATCTACGGCTGCGGCCACGAAACATCCTCCACATCATCTTGCAGCGGATCAAGGAAGCGGCGACACTGCTCGAGCTCTAGTCATGAAGTCGCCAGCAGCGACCGGATCTGCGACTATTGTTGGCCTGCGCATCGGTCTACTGTCAAGGCGAGGACACGGGCCGTGCGGAACAGTCGAGAGGCGACGAGATACAGTCGAAGACGTTGGTAGTAGGAGCGGTGGATATTCAACGAGCTTTTGGAAGGGGTTGCAATTGCGAGATTCGAGTCCAGCAGAGCTGGCAGCCGTTGCTGGGAGTGGCATTGCATGCGGCAGGTCCTGCGTTCACGTGCTGCATTGGAGGAACGTAATGATTCACTAGAGCCTCTGATTTGGCATCACTTGATGGAGCGATATACACAACATCATTCACTATGGCGTTCGATGCATATAAATCCTCACAGCCGTGCTCAACTCTGCCTCAACATGACCATACTCACAATCTTTCAACAGCTTCTCACAACCAACCTCCTCTCAGCGGCGACAATGTGCAAGGAAACCACCAAACTCTACGGCTGCGGCCACTACTCGATGTTCGGCGCTCGATGCAAGTACTTCTCTGATCCCGATCACCCCTGCACGGGCACAGTGTGGCAGATAGCGACGACTTCGCTAGGCTGTACGAAGTGTCGTGCTGACGGAGAAAGCAGTAGGATGCTCATCGGCGTGAAGGACGCTGGAGGTACTCGGGTGGACGACGATGGAGGTGCAGAGTGCGGCTGCTCTACGGCTTCTACAGATCAGGGATAGCGAGCAGCGTGGACCGGTGTCGGAATGATCTTGATCGTGGCTTAGGATCGATAGGCGCGCGGTTCGCAATGAGCTTGATGTCATCTATGGTCTCGTCAAATCGAAGTATCCTCCAGATCGTTTTCCTCGGTTGGGTATATGAACTTCAGGGACGTTCATGTTTGACTTCTCGGATCAGATTCGTAGTTCGCTTTGATTGTAACCGAGAGATCTTGTAAAACATACAACCTCTAGACGCAATTGTTTGCCGCCCACCTGCTGATCAAAAGACGAGCGTGAATAGCTCCTTCCCGAAAAAGCTAGTCAGAACTTTAAGCTTGAAGTGAATCCGAACGATCAACTGCGGAGGCACGCAGGACTAAGTGAGCACACCACGCACTAGTTTCACTCGCGCCAGATTGCGAATCCACCCTTAGTTTGGTGTTCGGGGCAAGTAGGGTTCGTCGATGTCATCGTGCTGTACAAACCCTGCTAGGACATTGCTCAGCGCGAAGACTTTGGGCAGCACGAGAGCAGGGCTGGTACGGTCGTTGGGCATCTATTCGGCGGCAAGGTGTGGTTTCGTGTGTGAGGTGAAACCCTTCGCGATAGGATGGGGCCGTGTTTGAGATGAGCCGATGTCCACTACGAGAGACGGGCGGGAAAGCGCCCATCACGGCGGGAAAGGAAGAATGTGTTGTCCCGAGCGAAGAGACCAAGTAGTGAGGTGTAGCAAAGTCGTAATTTTCGTGATATGCTGTCAGAAATTAAATAGAGTCGTCGTCGAGCAGAACACCAAGGCCTCTGAGAAGTCTCCAACACTCGTCCAGGTCCTCTACCATCTCAAGCACCCCCAGCAGTTCTCCCATTACAGCTCGATCAGTCGTGCGTCCAAGGCCAAACGCTTCCAAGGGATATCGCTACATGATAGGAAAAACAGATTTCATCCTCCACATCTCGAAACAATTCTTCCGGAACAAGCAATGCTTCGCTGTCAAAGCACCGTCCTTTTTGGTGCCCATCTTCTTTGCCTCACGGCCCAGTCTTCTGAAGTCGAATGACTTTTCCATCCAAAGAAGCAGACCAACCAAATCGTGACACGCTCCCGACCTGCCGCAAGGTGGTCTGAGCATTTCAAAATCAATCGTAAACAAAAGGCAACGCTGAACGCTGGACCGCTGAAGCATTCGCTGAAAACAAAAGAAAGCACAGAAAGACTTGTGTAGACGGCCGTCCAAAAGCAAGTCTGTCGTCAGATGGTCTTGAGGTCGTGATTTTCGTCGTCGTGTCGTCGTAAAAGCTCCAGGCGATCGTCCAAGCGTGCCAGAGTCGCAGCGTATAGATCAACCAGATTCCCATCTACCTCGCAATCTCATATCCAGCCTCATCAAAACTGTCCTCTTCCCGAATCACCCTTCGGCTAACATCGCTGCGTCCCCTATCGCGCGCACTGCGGCTGCCCGAGCTTTTGCTTCCATGGTAGCTCTTCCCGGAAGACCCAATCACGAAAGCCGTCCCGCCGTCTTCATCCTGCCGCATTTCGATGTTTGCTTGACCATACACATGCAGGACTGTTCCGCCGCTTTGGATCTTCACGCCACCGTCGCCGCCACCGTCGCGATTGGAAGATCTGCTCGTCTTCTGACTGCGACCGGAAACATGGCTGGCTGATTTGCGGTGCTCCTTCTTGCGGATGTTCTCAGCGGTGAGCTCATGCGGATCCAACCCACCGCCGCCAGTATTGCGCTGGTAAGCGGCAACGCGGTCCTGGAGATCGAGCTCTTCTTGGCGTTTCTGCTGTTGGCGACGGCGAAGTTGTCGCTCATCCTCGGAGAGATAGACCTTGCGACGTCCATTGCGATCTTCGTAAGTGGAGTAGTCTGTGTTGTCCGTGTTACTGGATTGGGTGGTTTTGGTTCGGCCGGAGGATGCGGTAACAAGGGAGGATCGACGACTGCTACGGGAAGAGTAGGTGTTTGAGCGACTGCCGACGTCGGCGCGAGCGGTACGGTCAGAGTCGTTGCGGGCATCGGAAGACAGATAGTGTGCATCCTGATCGGAATGACGTGCGCGACCTGTGTGCGGTCTTGACTCCCGGAGGGCTCGTTGCGGGACGGATGTCTCGGTGTGGTACTTCTTGTGTGCAGGGCGAGATGGACGAGTTTCCACAGGAGAAGACCCTTCAAGCAGCTGCGGTCGCCGTCGAGACTTTGACCTGCGAGGGCGGCGTTCTTCCTCTGATGTATAAAACTCCGAAGTCGAGTCCTCCGCAGACTCGGAGTCGGCATAGACCTGTTGTGTAGCTTGTCGAGCGGAAATCTGAGCCATGCCGGACACGGGCCGCGATGCACGTTGGACTGGGTCTAGATCGGGCAGAGCTGCGTTGAGCTTGCGTGCGGAGAACGTGGTTGGATCGACCGGATGCGTTGGATAGCTCATGTACGTTGGGAGTGTTGGTGACGGGGGAGCATAGTTGCCGTAGTGACCTGAAATTGGTCGTAGAGGATACTGTTGATAGTGGTATGGTGGGACCACGGGTGCGGTGGGTTGCGATAGAGCGGTTACCTGCGCGGGATATCCGTATGTACTCACTGGCCTTGCTCGAGAGGTTGATTCGGCGCGAGGTCGAGGTGGCGGTGGCATCGTCGTTGTAGCTTGCGGCGTCGGTGCGTACTGATACTGAGGGATCTGCTGGTGTTGTGGCTGCGACGCTTTGGCTGATGCCATCCGCTCCGGCAAGATGTAGCGTCGCTCGCAATTGGGATCGCAGCAGTACGGGTCGTCGCACGCGCTGACATGCTTAGGCAACGCTTTCACGGGTTGGCTCGTCCGAGTGGGCGCATTGTGGACAGCTACAGCCGGTTTGGACTTGGTTGGGCTGGAGTTGGTGGTTGTGTTTCGACGAGCCGGAGCTTCGACTGGCTTAGCAGGTGTGGCAGGGATCTTCTGCGGAGCACTTTGGTGCGACGAGTAGCCGGAGTCGCTCGCAGTCGTCGAGTATCTGTGTATCGTGGTCCTCGTTGAACGAGATGATGGTGGCGGCGGGCGTTGCGAGACCGTGGAGGCACGGACAGCAGTGCCGGGCACCGCGCGTCCTTGCTCATCATCGTAGTCCTCAACTTTGGCGGCTTTTCCTGCCGCCTTCTTCTCCCCAGACATCTTGAATGTAGCCTGGCTCGGCGCAGCTATCACTCTTCAAGCTTCTGACGCAAGTAGTATTGTAGATCCGTCGCGGCGAGGTGTGGGCCAGGCGCGATTCGAGGGCTGATCTGCGATATCGTGCTGAGACGTCGGGTGGTGATGGAGGTGCTACCAGAGCGGCTGTGGTGCGTATATGTAGAGACGGTCTCGCGATCGCAGGCTCATAGTTGTTTGTGTGATGTCTTGGACAGCAAGATGTCATTGTAGTCGAGGTCCGAATGTCTCAGAACAGTCAAAGAGGTGACTGTGTTTGCGAGCGCCGCTAAGGCAAGGCAAAAAGCCTCACCGGTCCGATGCAGATGCACAATGATAGTGCGAGTACTGCAGCAAGCAGCCAGCCAGCAGCCAGCCAAATAGCCGGCAGGTAGCAGCAGTGTCGTCGCGGATTCGTGTGGCGGCCAGCGACTTCTTCAATTTTCTGTGTCGCGAGAATGGCGTCGGCTTTTGAGTGGACTAGCACCCGGCCTGGCCAGGATGGATGGGCATCAATATCCGCCGAGGAAGACGCTTGTGATGCCCAAAAAGCTGGGGTACGGCGAGAGAAAAGTAGGTCGGCGGGTCCTCGAAAAGACTACTGCGCGAAGGGCCGTCGCGTGCAATAGGTCATAGAATCCTGCAGGTGAGATGACTTCCCGCTCTGCAGCCGGCGTCCGGAGGGCATGAGGACAAATCGCTTAGCGGGATACTTGCTCTTTCCGAAGGAGGAGGGTGTGGTGTCAGAGGACCGGGGAAGTCATCATCCCTGCGGTCTGCGACGATAGAGGAGTCGAAGAGCAACGATAGCATCAACATCAGCCTTAGCTCCTCCCAAACCTGAGTGCCCATCTGGTTGCTTGCCCTTGAAAACGCCACCGCGGTACCGACTGTATGGGAAGAAGTCGTTCACTTGATGAAGACCCTTTGTCGAAAGCCGGGTTCATCCCAGTAAGAATGTGACAACACATCATTCGAGACTTCTTCACAGCTGAGCAGTCGAGTCGATATTGGCGAGGTCAGGATGTACGACTCTATGCTCAGTTGGCGTGAATCAAGCAGAGATTTGCACGATCTTCCGCATGAGTTGTGCATCATGTCGGCTCCGGCCTCCAGAAGGTATAGCTATGCTGTGCGTTACCGATAGTGGTACCTGTCTAAGAGCGAGCGAGGGAGGTTTGGCGCAGGGATTCATGGATGCTGTGAATGATCATGCGTTGATGTACGCAGTAGATGCTGAGAGCTGCTTGGTTCACGATGATGTACCTTTGATGACCAGCTCACCGCCATTTGACGGAGCCGCCAATCGTTGATAGAGTGGCGAATACACGCCTATCCTAACATGTTCAGAGCAGAGTTCATATTCTGGCCTTCACAACGACGCATAGATTCATCGCCATTTTCCGACGTTCTTTGAGTCAGTCGCGATGGAGGACTGGCCAGGAAGTTTATCCAGCAACACGAAGTCAGAATAGGGTCCAACGGGCGCGGCATTGGCTCTCTGGGCTCCACGTGTGCAGACTGGGCTAGAAAGCTGTGTCACATATGTAGTGCTTGTGGCCGGCTATAGTGATCGAGCGCAGCTATAGTTGCGCAAGCAAAGGCAAGTCAATGCCGTGTAAAATCGGACATCGTCACCGCGACGGGCGGGTTGACATGGTTGTTTCTTCATTGTAATTCTGTCAAGAGCATGCGTGTGTGCTGCACATGCAGCTCGAGCGTATCAACACGCTCCTTGGGCGGAAGTGGTCTCACGTCGATGTCTTGGTCTCGGTCACCGCATCAACGCTCCACACTCACCCGCCACCTCAACTCCACACGAGCAATCTGCATTCGCTAACATGCCGGCAAACCGGATCGTCGTAGCCGACGCACTTACATTCGCTCGACCGGACTCAAACCCAGGAGCCGCATGCCATTGTTGAGCACAATCCTGGCAGCTTCATACATAGCCATCAACGCCGCTTTCTTCTCGGGAGTCTCAGCGTACATGACACTGAACAGCTTCGCATTCTTGTTGTTCCGGTCAACTGCATCGTAGCAGGAACTCAGCAGGTGAGACATCTTGAAGAGATAGGTGAGGACCGTGATGGGCTCGTTGGTCTTGTACGTGTTGAGGAAGACGTCAGGCCATTGTGCCAGAGAGCGGATGAGTGAGAGTCCTTCCCTGCCGACGATGAGGCTCAGGTCTGCATTTAGCATCTCCTCGTCCGAGACGTTTGCCCTTCGCTTGATCGAGCAGAGACGGGCATGCGAGTATTGCAAGTATGGACCTGTGTCTCCCTCGAAGCTGGTCATCTTCTCCATGTCGAAGTTGTATCCATTGACCATCTTTCCGGAATAGTCCTGAACCATGATGGCGGATATTGCAAGAGTATCCGCCGTGCCCTCTGGATCTGCGACCTGCTCGTACTTCTCCTGGTTCTTCCTCATCACATCGTGCATGAAATCTTTGGCGGCGTCCAGACTGTCGGCGAGCGAGACGACCGTTCCTTTCCTCGTGCTCATGGTCTGACCCTTGGGGTCCTTGACCATACCGAAGCTGATGTGTTGACACTTGGCGACGATATCGCTGTAAGGTGGTCCCATCAGTGACAAGATCTTGAAGAACTGCTTGACGTGCACGTCTTGTTGTGAAGCGATGACGTAGATCATCTGGTCGAAGTTGTACTTCTCGAAGCGTTCAAAGTTAGCGGCGATGTCACGAGTGAGATAGAGCGAGGTGCCGTCCCGCTTCTTCACCAGTGTCTTGCCCAGAGTCGGTGCGCCGTGCTTTGCGAGGTCGACAATCACTGCGCCTTTGCTGTCTTCGCTGATACCCTTCTCCTCAAGCACAGTCGCAGCTTTGTCCATATCCTCCACCTTGACAGTCGACTCGCCGCTGTATTCGTCGAACTCAATGTTCAATCGAGCATACATCTTGATGTACGCATCGATGGACGAATCTCGGAAGCGCTGCCAGTTGTGTAGAGCTGTGGGGTCACCATCGACCATGCGCTTGAAGAACTGTCGAGCACGCTCATCAATGCTTGGCTTGTCCACGAGTTGCTGTTGAACCTTTTCGAGTTCCGCGGTGACTTCTTGCAATTCCTTCTCCTGCTCCTCGGTGAATGGCGCAGGTGGTGGTGGAGCCTCCTTGCCCTTTGCGGGCTTCTTCGGTGGTGGTGGGTTCTTCAACTTGTCGAGCGCATCCTTCTTCTCGGCGAGCACCTTTGCTGGCTTTTGCTCCTCGGAGTTGTCCTGGTTGATCTTGACGTAAACGTAGTTGAGATGCTTCACGGGATCCTTCGTGAACTCCTCCTCATTGCCGTACTTTTCGAAGCCCTCCGATAGGATGCCGTATTGCTTTCCCCAATCTCCGAGATAGTTCATGGAGACGGTGTCCCAGCCAGCTCGCGAATACAGCTTAATGATGAAGCCGCCAATAATCGTACTTCGCAGATGACCAGTGTGGAACTCCTTTGCAATGTTGGGACTCGAGTACTCAACAATGACCTTCTTCCGGCGGCTCGAGGGGTTTAGAGGATCTTCCAGTCCGAGCGAATTGTTGAAGCCAAAGTCGAGCTTCTGCTTGTGAATTGCTGGGATGACCATCTTCGCAAGTGGGTCAGGCTTGAAGAAGAATCGCACAAATGTTTTGTCGGCCGTCGGTTTCTCCAGAAGTGGCGACTCGAACTTCTCTGCGATCTCTTGAGCCAGCTCGTCAGGCTTCTTGCCTTTGAGCCTCAGCGCAGGCACAGGAAGTACGAGGTCTCCGTGCTTCAAGTCGGATGGCCATTGCACAGCGTTGCCGATGATTGAGTGTTCGGCTCCAGTGATTTTGTGAAGTTGCTCAATTACGACCGCACGGTAGACGTCGACCGGGTTGTGCTGTGGGAAAAGCGGAACTCCCTCGATTTTTGGAAGTTCGGACAGGCCAACATTTTGTAATTGTGATGTGATGTGGCTGATGTCAGTGACAGCAGACGCATTGCCGTTCGAGAAGGCCATATTCAGAGGTGTTCTAGTGGAGAATGGAACCCTGCGGCGTTTGCTGTTCTTGTATTCCAATGAAGTGGTTGAAGCGTTGTGACTCAAGCCAGCGACGAATTTTGCAGAATTTTGAGTCCGGATGAGTCCCGCGAACCTGTGCCGATAGATTTGCGAAAGACCGTACATGCACTCTCGGTGGAGGGGCAAGATCGAGTGCGTGTAGTGGGATGCAATGATAAAAGCAGATGGATGAAGAAGAAGTGAGTTCCACGAACTACAACGTGAGGTTCAAGATCTCGAGCGTGCACGGACAATTTTCGGGACAACATGTGGGTGAAGCAATCGCTTCGTGGAGAAGACGTCCCGTGAAGACAACGAGTTGTTCTATTAACACAGATCTATACATTCATATTATGAAGCCTTGCTGCCCCGCAACGACTTCTTCGTGGTATGCTCCGCCCAGCCCATCTTTTCACGATCATCTTCGCACAACCTAGCGTACTCTAACAGCAGCCTCAGCACATAGACCGACATATCTTCTTTGCGCAGAACCTTCTCCGTCCACTCCTTGCCCTCAAGCGCAATCTTCTTTGCTTCTTCGTCGTGACCCTCGACCCCGGCTTGCGCGTTTCCCACAAAGTACTCCATCAGACCGAAGATGTCAATGAATGTATTATCCATGGGCACGAAATGCTTCCATGGTATCAATCGATTGTCGTGCCACTCTTGATAGATCGTCGCTTTGATGGGCAGGGATGTACTTCCGAGGAATCCTCTGTAGCGGCCGCTGAAAGAGTTGCCGTCGATGTCTGGCAAGTACTTGTATTGGTACTGCTCCTTCATGGGTACCTCTTTCTTGACCTGAAAGAATGGATCGGTATATGGACAGAAAGCGGAGCCCGTGCCCGGAAAGCAGAGCAAGTGGACTGCTGCTGCATCTGACCAGGCAGAAACCCATTCGCTAAATGCATCCGGTGGAGCGTCGGACTCCAAGACTGCCAGGTCGTACGTGCTCTTACCTGGAAGCACGAAATTGCGCGGCTTGACAGATGGGTTGTCTACCGCAGCCTTCACTTCAGTGGCATTGATCATCGAAATGAACCGATGCCGTTGGAAGCGCGTCCAGTTCTCCTCCTTGTTTCTTCCACCGCTGGCCGTGCCACGCCAAATCAAGGCGTCCTTCTTCTTCTCCCATTCTGATCCGTGCTCTTTACCTCCAGAGTAAAATGGATCCTCGGTCCAGTACATCGCAGCCGGAAGCAAAATCTCATTGTTCATTGGCAATTTGGAACCGCCAAACAGTGGAAAGAACTCCTTTGTGTTGCTGATCGAGATGGGCTCGACGAACGTCCCGTGCAGACCCTGCCATTCCGGATGATCGCACGGCGACTGTGCGTAAGTCCAATTTTGTACGTAGCCTTTGTAAGACTTGTCCGGTAATTCGGTCGACAGAGGTGGAGGCTGGGTGAAATCGGTCTCGAAGTAGCCTTTGCGCGCAGGGCTTTCCGGTGGGCAACCCACCACTGCTAGAGGCCAATATGGTCCGGCTCCGTCAAATCGCGGATCGAAGGGTTCTGGCGGGTGCATGTCCAAGTCTCTCAGATTACCAAACTCAGTCTTCAAATCTTGTGCTGGAACAATTTTGCGACTCAAGCTCTCCTTCTTCATGTATCCATCCACCTCTTCCCACGGCACGACAATGCGACTCTCGTCCATGACATTGATCGGCACATCGACATCCGGCAAGTGCTTCGCGACACTCTGCACCATGTCTTGCCACAAATTTATCCATGGCCTCTCATCAATATCCGTCTTCCCAGTAGCCTTGCCATCTCTGACCGAAACCTTGTGCACAAAGTCGTTCGCCTGTTCACGTATCTGCTTCGCAGGTACAGCCCAGAAAGGTGCTAAATCCTCGTATATGCGATCGAAGAAGTCCTCCACTATGAGCGCCGAAGCGTTCGAAGCAAACTTGAACCACGCATCGAAGCCCGGCGGTGGCTGACGGCCACGACGCTGCCGATACGCTTCCGCTGCATCACTGACGGTCTTGGACTCTTTCGCGAGTAAAGACTCGTATTGCTTGTCGGCTCCGGCGATGAGCTCGTCGATGGGATGCGCCTTTTTCGGTCGCAGAGGGACATTGGGCTTAGGTGGGGGCCATTGTTCCGAGGATTGTAAGCGCTGCGCAAGACCTGATCCTGTAGGTATTGAAAACCACAATAGACATGTCAGACAGAGGGCGACGAGTGTCAATTGCAGCAGGCGGTTGCGGATGGAGAAGGCTGGAAATGGCATCGTCCTCAGCGGGCTCCAGGGTCTGATCGAGGCGTCCGTGGAATTGATGAAGCACTGTGCTTCTGAAACAGCATGACTTAGCCTGCCTGTCGGGAGGGCAAAGTAAAGGCAAGCTTTGGACACTCCCGCGACATTGTTGAGTACAAGTTGAATTATCTCATCAGGAGGTCTCGGAGGGAGTGGGGACCTCCGAGAGCAAGGTATCGATCCTGCGCTTGCCCCATATTGGCCCCTGCCAAGGAGGCGAGCTCATGCGAGAGGCTTGATATTCCATTGGTATCATCACCTGATCTTTACTATTGGCTATGTCTAGTTCTATGTGCCTTTGCAGTACTCTACTACGATCTTCGCCAGCTTTAGTCTATCCTCACGCGTATGCAGAACGCCAGCATGATCGTATCCATTCCACCAGAGGACTTCCAGCCCGCTTCCCTTCCACCGGTTGTGTTCAGCGTCGGGCTCTGTCTCTGGAAACTCTGTCTGTAGGGTCATATGCTTCCGGCCAGGTGGCGGCGGCGAGTCCACGAGGACTGGATCCGGGATGCTGCCCTTGGTCAAGTAATTCCTCACCGCCCGAGTGTTCACAATCAGATCCTGCTCTGAAAGACTGGCTGTGAATCTGGAAAGTGTTAGTGTCGATATCGACCCAACTAGACCATCGCCGCACTCACCTCATGTTGTGCTTTTCGATCAAGTTCTCTATGTCATCCCTCCAAAGCACACACTCGCTCCAGAAGAAATGTCTCCCAAGCGTATGCGCCACCTGAGGGTCCTTCGAACCGAACCACCACAATTCCCACTCCTGCGCTCGGACAGGCGGACGAACCGTGAAGTTGTAGGCGACGTCTGGCATGTGCAGGAGGATGCTCACGGGATCAATCAGGAGAGTGCCCGATATCCTAGCAGAAAGCTGCGGATCTCTCAAGACATGTGAGCTGAGAATCGTGCCGTATGAATGTGCAACCAGCACTACCCGACCATGGCCAAAGTGATGGTTGATCAAGGTCGTGAGTTGAGTAATGAACTCTGCTCGCCGCGGGATAGGCTCGGTGAGTCGTGATGAGATTTGAAGGATCTCGACTGCAAGGATGCCCACTTGATCATCAGCACCTGCGCCTTTGTTCAGTGCAGTATGCATGTCGTCCAAAAAGTCAACGTGCGGCAAGATGCCGATCCCGATCCCGTGGAGATAGATGATTGGCAAGCGCGTCTTGGAGGTATGCTTCCGCAAGAAGTAGGACAGCTTCGGAGCTGGAGATACTCTGCGAGTACATAGTGCGGCCGGCCGTGGAGGAAAGACAGCTGCCAGACCGGTGAGAGTTCTGCGGTAGTATTTAAAGCCCTTGATCTTCAACAGAAAGATGGCGACAGTGTCGGCAAGCATCATCAAGCTGTACCAGGCCAGAGTTCGTGGCTGAATTGTGATCGGATCCAGTGTCAGGCGCAAGCTCTTTGCCTTACCAGGACCATCTTGAAATGGCTTTCCAACCAGCTGCTCTATCCGCTCCACGTATTCATCAATCTCTGCCTCCTCGCCCTTCTCTTTCGCCTCGCCTGCTCTGCCTTCCCAGAAAGCCCAGTTCACCCACTTTCTCAGCTCTTCAACACCAACATCCTCAGGCTTCGCGCCGCAAAACCATCCACGCAAGAAGCTCTCGAAGTCGTGTATTTCGGAGCGGACCTTGTCAAACAGATCCAACCTCTCGTCTCGCGTGCGTATCGGCGGGTGAACGGCGGCGCGTTGTATGCGTCGAGCATACCAAACGAAGAACAGGTAGAAAGCTGCTTCAGGCGCCCAGAATGCCCAAAGGAGGGTATTGTTCAAGAAGGCATCGTGCCCGAGACTCAATGCAGGCCAGACCTTCGCGGCCAGGGCCCATGTGATATAGCCGAGACAGATTGGTCCATACAATTGTAGGCCGCTGATGATGAGTCGGATTATTCTTCGATTCGTGGGAGAATCCTCTAGCATTTTGACCATGCTCAGGTTGTGTGGCCGATCGATCGACGGGTCGTGAAATGATTGAATTCCTTTGTCGGCGCCGGGGCGCTTGGTTGATGTATAGACATTGCTCGCAAGGAGAAAAGAAAGACGACTCACCGTTGTCTAGTCTAATCGTGACATTCGTCGGCGTTGAGGACTCCCCCGGCCGCTTGTCCGATGTTTCAATGCCAGGCGCGTCATCTTCGCGGTCTCTTTCTTTGCATGTGCGTGCTCCCAGGAACAGCCCAGAGTGGTCGGCAGTGGAGCAAGTGCCGCCAATCACCGAGCACAGGGATTCGGAATCGAGTCCGAAAGACTCATTGTTCTCGTTTCCTCGGTCCACTTCATATGAACGAGCATGGTCTCGTTCAGCATGTGAAGGAGATATGGAGATAGTCAGACCAGACGAGGTGTGGTCAGGATGCGAGAACGACGTTGCTCAGAATTCGAAGGATTCCGACCCTGATGTTGACTGGTAGACTATTGGCGCCTGATTTCAGTTTCCATCCTTCCTCGTTCTCGCTCAAGAAGAATCGTCTATCCACTATGACAACGACGACGGAGCCGGTCTGCCATCTCCTCCAGCTCCCAGCGGAACTGAGGCTCCGCGTGTACGAGGATGTCCTTTCTCCCGGCGTCCTCTGGCTGACCCGAAACGCGACCAAACGCTTCGCCATTGAGCCCAGGATCTCTCCACCACTACTGGCAACATGTCGTCAAATCAATCGCGAAGCCAAGAACTTGATCTACACGGATAACGAAGTCATTGTCTCCATCGATGCTCACGACACTTTTGCACCTGTTATCAACGAATCCCGCCTGCCACAGCATGCTCTGGAGAAGCTCCAGCATGTCACCCTAATCGTGGATTGTACCGCAAGCCTTAAGGTCAGTCTAGAGGGTGTCGACTTCACCGCTTTGGAAGCTCTCGTGTCACTGCGCACATTGCGACTCGGTTTCGTGCTGTACAGAGGCGTCTACTTTATCGAAAAAGGCTTCGAGATGGATCTCCAACACCTGATGGTACAGATCTTGTTAAGAGTACCGGCTACGACGCATACTGAATGTCATTTCGAAGAAGGCAGCATCCAGTCCGAAGTCATAAACGGCATTCTCAAGGAGCGAGCGAGGATACGGCCGAGGGATCCCGACAGCGTCTACATTGTCTCTGCTGAAAAGGCCGACGAGGCTTTCAAATCCATCGATCCGTATTTTCGTGGTCAGATGTCTGGACGGACGAAGGATGTGTTTGCAGAGCATCGCTCGCACCGCACACGAGGGTTTGCGTCCAGGTAATGAGGCCAGCCAGCGAGGGACTTATGACAGACGGTTGCTACTCTATGGAATTTCGCTGTGGAAGACTGGCGACGATGTACTTACCTGCGTGGCTCCCAGGACCTTATAGTGAGTCGCATTAAAGCACGAGGGAGCCGATGGCTCGGTAGGTCAGATAGGTCAGTCGCTCTACCGGCACAGCTGTCAACATGTTCATTGGCAGCGGCAAGTACAAATAGCGGCACATGCTTATAGTGAGTATAGGAATTGAGAGGCATGTGCATCAGGATTCAGAAGACCATCTCAATCATCGGACTTCGGGCACGTGCGCCCCGCATCGCTAGCTCAGAAAGACAAGCGCGGCAGGCGCGAACGTAACACCTCGACTCGTCGACTTTGGTTAAAACATCTATCACATTTCATCGCATCTGACGACCTGCCTTGATTCGCCGAACGAGACATCTTGCAGCTTCACAACATCGGCTACCTACATGAACCAATCTCGCTAGCTCGATTGTACTCAGTCTAGTACTGCACAGAGCGCAGGCAGCTTCACAACGGGACAGAGGCGAAAGCTAGCTGCTCTGGTACTCTTCAGACATAAGAACAAATCGCCGCCTTGCCCATCATGTCTGTCAAGTAAGTCATGCTCAATCTCGTTGCTCTCCGCCAGCTGCCAAACGCGGAAACGAAAGAGTCCACTTCTAAACGATCTCGTCTTTGCAGTTGGGTACTTCTATCGCCGGCCACAAGCCCTCCGTACACACCTCTTCCCAACGAACAGACACTCCTCGTCGCGCCGCCGCGGATAGGACTGTCAATCACAACACCTTCACATTACCCTGGCAAGCAACAGCAACCTTTCTCCATCACCCACCCTCTCGGCACGCTCTACCTAACCAACCAACGAATCGTCTACCTGCCCGACAAGGCCACCGACAAGCTCAAGAGCTTCGCGGCACCACTCATCAACCTTCACGACTCGCACGTCACAGCGCCTTTCTTCGGGCCAAACGTCTGGACAGCAGCACTACAACCTGTAAATGGAGGGGGCATACCCACACCAGCCGGCGGTGTGGTGGAGCTGAAGCTCACATTTAAAGACGGAGGCGCATACGACTTTTCTACCAAGTATGAGCAGGTTCGCGATAGGCTCCAGCAGGCGTTGGAAGTGGCGAGGTTGAATGGGGAGCAGACCGGCAACTCAAGAGGTGGGGCACTAAATGGGGTGGATATCTCAAATGTCAACCTGGAGGAGTTGCCTGCATATTCAGAAGAGAGCGATGGCCCGCTGCTGCCACCTACACATGCTGCGGTTGCGAATTCTCAACGAGTCGTCAGTCCGGTGTTGCAGCAGCAGGGAGATAGCGGCAATGCTGTTCAGGATGTGAGTGCTCAGCCTGCAGCCTCGAACAGCACATTCAACCCGCCTGACGGCCCACCTCCGGCATACGAGGACTCGAGGTAGCTGGGAGAGAACGTAGCATGCTTTCGAAGACTATGAGGCATTTACGGCAAAATTTGGGTTCTGACGGAGTTCAGCGGGCGTACAAGACATGCGAAACGATACCACTGCGATGATATAATTGAGTCGACTGTATGATCAAATTTGGTGCCTCTCCAATCAATGAGATCTTGCAATTATGGGTAGACTTGGGTTCATCGAGCATGTTGCTTCGATCTATGGTTGTCGTTGTCGACGTGACCTGATCCCTTCAGCCCTGCCATGCTGCATGGCTCCAGGTAGTTTAACCGCTGGGTCAAGGTTCCATCTCCAGGGCCATGTGTCGGCCACATGATGAAACGGCTATGCACGATAGGACGCGGTTTCGGCAGTAAGCTGTACAGCACTGAAATCAATGGCAGCGGACCTCGCACAGTATGATACGGTATATAGTAGATGTTGTTATGTCGCGGCCGACAACTGTTGTGAATTTGACATCATCTGGCTCCTGAAGATCCACTCGGCAAAGAAACGCCGACACTCTCCCGAACGGACTCGACCACCACTCACCTCGAATCCACCCACCTGTCCCTCAAAGCTGTACGACACGACACGACACGACACACGAGACCTCACGATCCTGACGAGATCCCACGCCGCTTTTGCGCCTCATGGCTTTGCTGGTCATGTATGTTCAGCCCTGTTTCATACTCCATCCCTGCTACAGCTGAGTGGTCTCTGCTGCTGTGCGCAAGAAGCCACACGCGACCAACCACTGCAACCTCCACACCGCGGCCTGTTCACCGCTGGCTTCCCCAGCCTCACCCTCGTCACTCCGCGCCGAGGAAGACCTGTGCACTGACATATCACTGCGCGACAGCTGCCATTGACGCTCCTTGTTGCGACCTTTTCATCGACGTTCGAGATACCCTTCCAGCGCACACGGCGCGCTCTCAAGTCGCAGATAGACGCATGATATCCTCGATTTCGACCTCCGACCACTACAGGACCTGCCTATCAGGCATCACCTAGCTACATACGTCAGACACGATCCACACACCAATACAACGATTTCCACACCATGTTCTGGCGATTTGGCGGCTACGCCAACATCTCCACTCTCGATACGATCCTCGACAAGCAGGATGTCACCGTGGAGGCATTACTCGACGAGAGCGATTTGATCCAGGAGCTGAAGCAGCAGAACAGCAAGCTCATAGAATTCCTGCGCGATGATGCGGTGCTGAAGAAATTGCTCACTTATGTGACGGCCGATAAGACGGACGAGGAAACAGAAGAGAAAGGCAAAGAAGAGGAGAAGGAGAAATCAGCCGAGGATGATGAGAAGACGACGACTGGTCTGTCGTTCTTTGGAAAGGGCAAAGGCCGGGCAAGATCCAAGTCGAGTTCGAAAAAGGACGGCGACGGTGAAACAGAGCAGGAGAAGAGGGAAACGCAGCGTAAGAAGTACGCGCTTGTGTCGTGCGAGGTGCTGTCGTCCGAGGTCTGGTCGCTCACAGAGGCGGTGCTGGAGCAGCAAGATGCTCTGCGCGAATTCTGGCAGTACATTCGGAGACCTGCTCCCCTCGATCCACTACAGGCCGGCTATTTCACCAAGGTCAACGAGACGCTCTTGGACAAGAAGACCGAGGATATGCTGGCTTTCTTCAAGGGTCTGGACGGGATCGTGCCGGCAATGTTGCAGCACGTCGATTGTCCGATGGTGATGGATCTGCTCTTGAAGATCATCTCACTGGAGAAGCACGAAGGCGGACAGGGAATTGTGGATTGGCTGCAAGGACAAGACCTTATACCGCTTTTGTTGAGCTACCTCTCCCCGGAACAAAGCTCCGCCACGCAAACATCAGCCGGCGACTTCTTGAAGGCAATCATCACAATCTCCGCAAACGCGACCACCCAGGACCAGTCCGTGATTGGACCGAACGAACTCACACGCCAACTCGTGTCGGAAGAATGCATCAACACGTTGATACAAGACATGCTACTCGGCGGAAACCCACTCACCGTCGGCGTCGGAATCATCATCGAGGTCATCCGCAAGAACAACTCCGACTACGACCTCGACAATCAGATCGGCCCTGAGCCGAAGACTTCCGATCCCATCTATCTTGGGACACTCCTCCGACAATTCGCGACCCATGTTCCGGACTTCATGAGACTAATTCGCGCGCCGTCAGCGAAGAAGCCAGACCTCAAAGCTGCGTTTGGCAGGAAAATAGAGCCACTCGGATTTGATCGATTCAAGACTTGCGAACTGATGGCCGAATTGCTACACTGCAGTAACATGGGTCTGCTGAACGAGCGAGGTACGGACGAAGAAGTGAGAAAACGAGACGCGGAGAGAGAACGCCTAAAGGCGCAGGGCAAGTTGACTACGCCGAGACTACCAGACGCACACGACAACAGCTTCGACGAGTTTGGAAGCTCGGTTGATTCTCATGGCTTCCACCACGCCGAGCGACCGAGTCAGGAGGAAATGAACGAGAGGGAAGAAGATCGAAGACTGGAAGTACAGAATGCATCCGACGAAGATGGCTTCGAACAGGTCAATGCGCCCTCAGAAGATCAAACGGAGGACGAACCCGCCTTCGACGACCTCAACGACACTATTGACCGCACGACACATGGCGGACTACCTCTGTTGGAGAAAGTTGAGAAGAGAACTCCTTCCGACATTCAAGTCAACTCACCGACCGACATGGCCTCCATTCCCGCACCACTATCGCCGAAGAAGCAAACATCACCCACGAAACTTATGCATTTCGATCCGCCACCTACGCATGCGGCTGATTCACCCACAACTGCTGGCGTGACCGACCAGATCAAATCGCTGGACGTCGACGAGGATACCGTCATGAGCGAATTCGGTCAGGAGCCCGCGGAAGAGGGTAAGCACACCTCCCTACTGACATCACGACTTGCAGCAGAGTGGCTGAACGACATTGCAGACGAAGATGGTCCATCAGAACTCGAGCGCGCTCTTGCCCGGCCCGAGGACAAGCCCGCACCGCTGTTCGTCAGGAAGGACTCTCCTACGAAGGAGGAAGTCGATGCGGACAGCTCACAAGACATCGATCAGAGCGTTGCGACGCTACACGGTCACGAACCTGCACCTACTAATGGAGATCGTGCTCCTTACGATACCGAGCTGGATGGTAGCCCGGTCGTGGGTGACCTTCTCAAGATTCAATTCGTGGAGCACCAGGTTGTGCCAACTATTCTTGTGAGTTGTCTTATATTCCTGGCGGACCGTGAGGTAATTGGAGGAAGGCATCTGAACTGACTCCATCGCAGGACTTCTTCTTCCGCTTCCCATGGAACAACTTTCTTCATAATGTGGTGTACGACGTAGTCCAGCAAGTCTTCAACGGCACTCTGGATCGTGGCTACAATCGATCTTTAGCCTTCGACCTCTTCACGCCCACCCCTCTCAAAGATGGCGAGACCATCGAGACAATTGGCCTGGCTTCGGGCCACGATATTACCGACCGCATCCTCGACGGCCAGAAAGCCTCGGACGTTTCGCAAAAGGAGCGGAACATGCGCCTAGGCTATATGGGACATCTGACACTAATCGCAGAAGAAGTGTGCAAATTCGGTAACAAGCACCCTCCAGAAGCTCTGGATGAAGCCATCACGGAACGCGTCACTCGAGCTGAGTGGGTCACCTATGTGGAAGGAGTCCTTGCCGATACTCGCGACAAGGACAATGCCGTACTCGGCGGTGTTCGCCCCGAAACCGCCATCGGCATCCGATCCATGGGCGGAGGAGGTGGTGTCTCCGCCGGCTTTAGCAACAACACAGCCAATACGCTCGCCAACGCCGGTCTAGGTGGAAACGGTGGCGGTATGACACCGCAAGATACTCTGGCGATGTCGGAGGGCACTGTCGGCCAGTCATTCGAGATCAATGCAGGAACGATGCTGAGTGGGTTTGGGGATGACGACGATGATGAGATGGAAGACGAGGCCATCACGAGAGAAAGGGACAGGAGAGCGGCATTCGAGGACGACGAACAGGTTGGTGAACTTTCATTTGATGTCGACATGGATTATCGATGATGATGATCGATCGTCTCCCTGCACTGCACTGCACTGGCGCGATTATACCCATCACCTACGCACATTGAGCATACACTTGCACCGCATGTGGATCTGCACATACCCCTACTGCACTCCACAAAGCACATCACAGACAATCATCAAGAAGGACATGAGGACGAATTGAAACACGAGCGAACACGAGGCGGGACGAGGGGACGGAAACACATTGTACAACAGTCAAGGACGTCGGGCATTGTGCAGGAAGAGGAAGCAGAAAGAATCAAACCATTTGCACACCAACCACCACTCGCTGCGAGTCTTTCTTGCGCCCCTCGTCTTGCTTCCGCGTTCCGCTTGCTGTCTTTTCGTCTAAACATGCACTGGTGGTTTTGCTTGCAGATACGTGCGTGGAAATGTGGAGCGGAGCATTGTTGACATTGCATGGCCTCTATCACCCCTCCTCGCCATCCCGCCCAATTTCTTCCTTTCCTATCGTCTTCTTGGCTAATCACTTCCTTACCTACCATTTCCTTTCCTCAGAGCAAGCAAGCAACCCGCGCTAACTTCTCTCTCCCAACAGAACTCTCTCAACCTCTCCCCCGAAGCCCACACCTCTTCCGCTCCCGCACCTTTGAACATCCCTCCTTCACGCGCCCGCCGCACCCTCGCCGCCCGCCTCGCGCAAAAGTCCAACCAAAACGCATCCGGCAATCCGGATGAGGTCGAAGACGAATTAGCCCTGGATCCCGATGCGGCGGACGCGGCGGCATTGGAGGCTGCGAAGGAGATGCCGGATAGTCCGCCGAGTATTGATCTGGACGCTGCGAGCACTGCGGTGGCAGGTAGTGGTGCTGCCGCCGCGGCGGCTGGTGAGGCGAGTGATGCAGGAGCTGGACAACAGCTCAGAGCAAGTCGCTTCTCGGGATTATTCAGCAGTTCCGACTCGGATGATAGTTCGGGCGATAGCTCGTCTTCTTCGCCCGCAGCTGGATCTCGACGGAGTGGAGCGCCTGACGACGAAGACGCCGCGGGTCGGGATGTCACGTTGGAGAGGGAAGGCGGTGATTACGAAGATGATGAGGAAGAAGGGGAGTGGAGTGATACGGGGTTTGGGACGAGTTCGGGAGAGCCAGTGGCGAGACGGATGGGAGGGAAAGCGAGAAGGCCGAGTACGACTGAGGCGAAGGTTCGGGTTCCGCTTGATGATGGTGATGACGATGAGGAGGAAGAGTTGGGGATGGGAAGGAGATTGACGTTGGGTGATAGGCAGAGGAGTGGAGTTGAGGGTGGTGGCCGGGAGTGGGCTGCGCGAGGAGGCATGAGAGGGGAGTTGGAGGAGGAGGATGAGGATAGTAGTAGTGGAGATGAGGGCGCTGTGACGATTAAGACGAGGAGGACGAGTTGAGTTGAATTTGGCGGGATGTAGTGGGTATGGACAGGAGATGCTACGACTTTGGCTGTTGACCCTGGCGTTTGGGAAGAGGCGAGCTGCATGAATGGCAGGAGCTCAAGACATGGAATTCTTACAGAGACACGACTTGGCAGACTTGGTTGTGCAGTTCGAACAGATGGGAGACGTATGTATATTAGCCAGGGAGATTTACCAAGGGACTCGGGATTGACGAAAGACTCATCGTACCCCTTGCACACTCTCACACTTTGTCCACTTTGTTCCATCCGTCGATCACTGTCTCCCTTCAATCTCGTCCTCACCTACACCGTGATCGGCCGATCCGCGATAGGCCCGACTCCCAACCCGCAAGGCCCATTTCCAAATATCGGATCTCCAATCGTCGGCATATCCACTCCACCTTCAGGAATCCCACCCTTCGCATCGAGCTGCTCGATGGTCAACAACTCAAACGTGTAATCTTGCTGCGTGCGGCACTGAATCCCGCCAAACAGGGAACACTCCCCAATGACCTTGCTCGCATCATCAGGATCCACGCGTCGACCGAAGATGAAGAGGTAGGAGGACTCGATTGGTGGGGTGTCGTTACTCCGGGGTTCCGGAGTGGCCTCATACATGGAAGGATTGAACGCGGCGTTGCAGCAGTCGAAGGAGTTGGATGTTTCGATCTGTTGGAAGTTGTCGTTGTAAAAGTTGGGAGGGGCATTGATGAAGAATATAGGTGCGGCGGAGACGGCGTCGGCGTAGTTGGCCTTTGTCAGGCAGGCTTCGTTGACTGTTGTCGTTCCGACGATGCTCTCTTGGGTGGAGGTGGTTGTCACGACGGTGGCCGCAGTACACTATGTGGCGGTTAGGACTGTGGAGTTGAAACGGAATGCTTCCAGAGAGGTACTTATAGTGCTGTACTTGGTGATGGTGCTTGTGGCAGTCACGGTCTCTTTTGCGTTGGGACAGACGATGGAGGTGGCGGTCTTGGTCGCCTGTCATACGGATCAGCTCATGTCGTGTCAGGTAGCTTCTTCTTGCTGCTCACTGTGAGGGCCTTGGTATGTGAGTTGCCGGTGTAGGTCATCATCGCAGTCTCCTTCTTCGTGACACAGTCCTCGTCGTTGGTGTATTTGTGACACACGACGCTCTTTGGGTAAGACTTGGCACCGTAGCTAGGTGGATTGGGAGAGGTCCGTCGCTTGAGGCCCTCTTCGGATCTCTTCGCGTTGGTGCCATTGGTGGATCCAGGAAGAGACGACTGGATGGGAGTGAAGTGCGCTGGGGCGGGTACGATGACCGTCTTCATGACATCGATCTTGGTCGTGGCCGTGACGGTTGATGTAGCTGTGATGCCTTGGCTGACGGTGACAGTCTTTGTGGTGGTGGAGACACCATTCTTCAGATCGGTGACTGTAACGTAGGAGTCAACGGTCACTGTCTCGATGACTTGCGGAGCGTTGGACACATAGCCGGTTGAGGTCTCCGTTATGGTACACGCTCCGTGTGAATCGACCATTCAGTTGGCAGATAGCACTCATCAGGCTCGCCGCCGTAGGTCATGGCCGTATAGCATGATGTTCTGTCCTCTGCCAGGACCTGGTGGATGAGGACCGCAGCGAAAGCGTAGAAGCTGTTGGGGAGCAGCATTAAACGTGACAGATCAGTGAGATAATGGTGAAAAGTAGTAGCTGTGCGAAGTCGAGGCGAGATCAGTGCTACCTTTATAGGCGCTCTAGGAGGCTTTTTGCTGTCATAACACTGGGAAAATTGAACAGCTCATCCCGCGCATAGCATTGTCGGCGCCACCAATTTGAACGACATGCAGACGATCGAGTCAACTGCTTAGAAGCCATCAAAAGGGAGCCAAGAGCCTCATTGGGGAAGAATATGTGTCCATCGACGGTCTGGCAGAGATGAGGATGCAAGCCATAGCCTGATGCCACAATTCGAGGGACGCTCATTCGTGGTTCGTGGCTAGTGTGCTTGAGCCGTCACCTTATTTGGCGTGCTCTTCAGGAAGTCGTCTGCTTGACGGATAGGACCAGGCGAGGACGTGAACACGAGTCCGAACAGTAGTCCAGATGTCCTTGCTTGGACGTTGAGGACTCGCCTTTCGTTCGCAACTCGCATTGCCATTTGCAAACTAGGAGACGGATCACGGAGACCGATAACCATGTGATGGCACTGTACGTGTTGCCATTGCGATCATCCGCAGACAAGGCTGAGATATGCACTGTGGAGATGGCGCCAACATTTTTTGATTAGCTCAGCCTTGTGGCCTCCTGGTTAGCTCAGCCTTGTGCCCTCCTTCCCGTCCCATCGTGGCGAATACTATTCGCACGTCTTAAGACGGATCAGACATGACAATGATATCCAGCCGGTGCTGCAAGTCTAGCAGCCTGAAGTCCGCGGGCTAGAAGGGTGGATGGAAGCATGAGGTGATGAGTGTTGATCGAGGAGGAAGGGAGGTCGAAGTCTGAACGAATTCCCCAGATCGAGTTTTAGTTTTCGCGCTAGTGGGCCGCCGTGTCGATGTCGTGTCGCATGCACTCCGTGCTACGTGCCAAATCTTCTTGTTCAGCTCCGCGGGCGAAGAGGTACCATGAGACGAATGTGGGAGGGAGGCGAGTATCATAGTGAGTGCTATGTGCCCTCCCATTCATGTGTGGCTGCTATCAGCATTCGGTATCTTAATCCTGTCCATACTTTCCCAACTCCGTCAAACCTGTACGGTATGCACAATCGCTCATTCAACCAATTTCCGTTCCATGCCTTTCCCGTCCTCCGATCATTCCAAGTCACTGTCCTGTCCGCCGCGTCTGTAACCGCCGCTCCTCGCCCCACCACCACCAGCCTTCTTCTTCGTCGGTGACCCACTCGTTCTCCTGCCATACTCGGTCGAATATCTGGGATTCTCACTCGCTCTTGGGCGGTACTCGTCGTAGTAACTCGCCGTCCGAGTCCCGTTCGTGCTCTGCGTATATGCCGTGCTGAGAATCTCCGACTCGGGACCGTTGTTGTACGAGAAATCGCGCTTCTTCGGCGAATCTGAACGATCTCTTCGATTCTTCTGCGCATGTGAAGGGGAAGGTTTGCTTGGACTCTGGGCTTTGTGTGGTGGTGCCCGGGGAGCAGCGCTCTCCCGAGCGAGTGCTGCAGCGGCGGCTTCGGCTTCACGTTTCCAGCGGCGTTCCATGCGGGCGGCTTCTTCACGGGCTTTACGCTCCGCGCGGTCTTTCTCTGCCTGGCGGTCCGATTTCGGGAGTATCGGGTGCGAAGAGTTGTCGGAGATAGCGCTTTCGGTCATGATCTCGGAGCGTTCGCTGTCGTAGCGGGACGAGTCGGCGACGCGGTTGAGGCCGCCCACTCTTGCGACCTTTTCTTTCTTGTATTGGCGAACGTCGCGGTCGCGGTAGCGGCGTGAGTGATGGCCTGCTTCGAGGTCGGGTTCCGAGCGAAGATCGCGCATCTCAGAATAGACAGTAGGTGTAGCAAATGTCTCGGTCATGGTGTCGTCGGAGTAGGTGATGCTGTGCGTATTACCCCATCCTCGTTTGGCGAGGACTCCCTTTCTGCCCTTCTCATCTCGTCCGACCACGGACTTGGCGATATTCTTCTGCCAGGCGTAGCGTTGAGTGCCTGCGATGGTTCCTCCACCCAGTTTCGTACTCTTGGTGGCGTTACTCAACGTCTTGCCATCTGGTCCTTTTCGTCTGAGAACAGTGGATTTGTAGTCGTCCCAATCGCCCTCTTGAAAGTGGAAGCCTCCGTTCTTAGCCCAGAAGAAGAACCACAACGCCGCGAGGACCATGCCCACTCCGAGGATGGCGAAGAGTGCGAAGAAGCCGGCATTATTGATACTTTCAGGAGGTGTCACACCTGCGCCATGTTGTGGAGGAGCTGGCCCTGCTCTCTTGACGAGGTCGAGAGATCGGGCTTGGAGAGGCGATGCGTCGCGAGCGAGTTCGAGAGGAGGAGTATGGATGTCGGCGGATCGACGTTGAAGAGACGATAGACTACGAGCGTCTAGCTCGAGCGAGGAGACGTTGATGTCGGATATGGTCTCCTCAGCGGCTCGTTCAACGGCGGGCGCCATGATTGATAGCTAGAGGCCGAAGCCTTAGCGGAAGTTGGAGCTCGTCGGGCAAAAGTTGGGCGGTGATGTACGGCGATATGGGAGATCTTGCTGCAATTGTCGCTTCAGTATGTGAGAAATGAGTGTTGTTGTAATTGATGACTTTCCTCGAGAGAATTGCGGCGATTCCGAGTTGGTTGTCTTGAGAAGTTGAAAGTGGCTGGACGCTCACCAGCCATCTCTGTTTACCATGACGCGCCTTCCCCGACGACCGCGACGGCCCGGCACATCTTCCGCTCAAGGGTTCAGCCTCAGGTATCTCACCAAGATAAGCGACAAACCTCACCTTTCTTTATTCTTACAACAGCTTCATGCCTTGACATGACCTTTCAAAGACTGTGGCAGCGATTGGCACATACCTTCCTGTGCGACAAAAGCAATACCTCCTCAGACTCTCGGCAACCAGCGTCGGTCCTCGAGGCAGGGCCAGACACACCGCCATGGCCACCACAAGACATACTGAATCATCGCGTTGCTTACATGGCGCAGATCCGCGCCCGACCGCCGCGAGCAATCAAAGGCACTGACCGAGACACTGCTCTGCACTGTCTGTACCGCATATACGAGCATCTTGTCCTCGACGATACAATTGGCTATCGGAATGAGATCGAGTACTTTTGGCATCATCGTGAGTGGCCGGTCGCTGATATACCCGATCCAAAGGACAGCGATCCAGCTCGCTATGCATTTCTGGCTGGCATTCCGCAGCTCCTTGTGCGAGCGTTCAACAACAATATCGGCATTGGTCTTGCCAGGTACACTCCCGCTATCATCAGCCCCGAGGAGGCTGAAGCTCTACAGAAGACACCAGAGCACCTGAAGAAATACGAGACCGTGCCGGCGTGGACGCTGCGAGTGAAGCCTTTGTCCAAGGTCCTGTCAATCCCGATGATGTACGGACCGGATTTACAGCTCCCATTGGATACAGAACTCGACCTGACGTTCCGGAAGTTGAACATACGACTTGGCGTGCCCCATGTTTCATTCACCTAGCTCTACACAATAAGGATTTACACTGATCTTTGCTCTTCCACTCAAGCTCTCCACCTATGCTTATGCCACCAGACCGTCTGCGCGGTACAGGCGTCGATACTCGGCGTTGACGGTCTGAAGGTCAACATCGTCCACGCGGAAGCCGAACTCGAGGCAGCGAGCCTGGACTGAAGCCCGCCTTTGTGCTTGGCCTCCGTTCTGCTGGACATATTTGCGTAAGTAGGTGGCGGCATCCGTGACATCGTACGGCCGTGCTCTCGCCAGTTGCTCTCCTCGCCGGTCCCGCGCCAGCCGGTGTGTCTTGGATGCGAGAGCGTAAATCCACGGCGCTGCAACAATTCTCAGGCCATGCTTTTCGAAGACGATTTCATTCTGTTGGAGGGCTTGCTCGGTGATCTGCCGGTGCACTGGCGGCGAAAGCCACATCTGCGTCTCGTTGTTGAACCACTGGGAACCCAGAGGCTTGCTGCACTGTCTCTCCGCGAATTGGGCCGCTTCGTCGATCGCTACGCGTTGGTTGTTGTCGAGATGGGTGCCCATGAAGTCAAGATCGTGGGTGGAAAGCCTGGAACCAAGCAGCAAGATATTGACAGCTCCGCCGACGGCAATGACTGTCAGCGTCTGGCCTTTGGAAGCCAGATAGTCGCCCATGTATGTGAGGGCGATGCGCATCGTTTCGCGGTCAATCTCGTGGTCCGTAGCTTGGATCGGAACGCCGTTCGCGTCAAGTCGCGGGCGTGGCACCTGGAGGATGAGGTCCGATGGGCTTCCAATCTGCATTGACGGTGGCTCGATATCTTCGCGTGGTTGACCTTTACGCTTGACTCTCGAAACGAGGCGCTTCATCGTTGCAATTTCGGACGGTGATCTTATGATAAGGAGAATTGAGGTGGCACCAGACTTTGTGGGACGCTGATGGTACTCTTGTATACTTGGAGTCTACTCCAAGCTTTGGACTCACGGCACAAGCCTCATGCCAGACGAGGCTTCGACAAGGCTGCCCAGGCTTGAAACATTTGGCGCCCGTCAAGTAGAAGAGCTTCGTCGCCTTAGCTGGCGCTTCGCACGTGCATCAATCAGCTCTCTGCGTGCATTTCAAGGCACCTCTGCGAATCTATGAGCACAGCCCGCTCGAAGCCGTGACTCTACACTGCGCCGCTTTCTTCCTTGCCTTCAACTCCTTGTCAACACCAAGAACCATATCCGCTGTCACCAGTCAACCGACGACCTGTCTTGCCCGAGTAGGCAGGGCTTCGGTCTGAAACTTTGGATCCGCCCTTCGAAAGGTCACCAAGGTGCTGCGAAGTATCGCAAGATGCGCACGAGCAAAGATAGAACTACCCAGCGATACGCGCTGGCCTCGTTCGCGCGCGCTTCACGGCCAATGCCGCCGGCTCAGTTTGCTCAATTACCTCGAGATATTCGGCGTTTGCCACTGAGCTCTTGAGCAGCGCCTCTGAATATGGCTACCAAAACGCCCGTATCACACGTCCGACTCCCTCGACAACGGTTACGGAAGACTGCAGCACATCTGCTCGAGCTGCGGAACAACACAACACGGTCACCAGTCCCGCGCGAGAAACCTCTGGAACCCTCGGTCCGAATCGTCTGCATATCAGATACGCATAACTTGCAACCCTCGCTTCCTCCCGGCGACTTGCTTGTCCACGCGGGAGACCTCACCGAATGGGGCACATTCGACGAACTACAAGATCAACTCAGCTGGCTCTCCTCCCAGCCTCACCAGTACAAGATCCTCATCGCTGGCAACCACGATCTTCTCCTCGACGACCACTTCCTGGACCAACACCCTGAACGTCGTGATCCAAAAGGCCGGACGAGACATGACCTCGACTTTGGCTCCGTAACTTATCTTCAGGATGAATGTGTCACGCTATTGTTCGCTGGAGAGAAGCGGTCCTTAAGTATCTACGGGTCCCCTTGGACTCCTCGATATGGCACCTCAGCGTTCCAATATCCTCGTGACGACGACGTATGGAGCAACCGGGTGCCAGCTTCGGTCGACATTCTCATCACTCATGGTCCACCAGCTGGATTAAACAATATCAAACCGTCGGCCGGATGCTCTTACTTACGTCAGGAAGTGGCAAGAGTCAAGCCCAGACTGATGGTGTTTGGACACATACACGCCGCGAGGGGCGAGCAAACGGTCACGTTTGATGCGGCGCAGTCACTTTATGATGGCATCGTCGAAGGTTCGCGAGGGTGGGAGTCTGTTCTTTTGCTCGCTGGTGCGGTCTTGTGGGCTCGGGTTCAGCGCTGGTGTGGTCGTGAATTGAGGAGCACGAGGATGATCAATGCGGCGGTGGTTGATGGAATGGATAAGGAGGTCGCACTAAAGGCCTTTGCTGTCGAGCTGTGAGGCAGCTATGAAATGGCGCTCTTCCATTCAGTGAGTTTCCCGAAGGGCACTACTCGACAAGAAGGCATCCGGGACAGGGCTTGGATGAGGTGCATTATCTCAGGGTGCACGTGGCTCGAATACGACATTGCAACGGATTACGAAGCAGAAGGGCTTTTGAAATCATCCTTCGCGTTAAGGCTTGTCACTCAGTCTCGATCGAAACGCACGATAGGGCTAGATTGGGGGACATCATCCGAGTCTAAGACTGCTCCCGCGCAGAGTACTACTGCACCAGCAGGCCCGTGAAACCCAGCAAACACTGTAGTCCGGGATCATCCGCACGAAAACAAACAGATATATTCAACAGACTTCCCCACTCCAACCAATCAAGTAAAACCTCCCATTTGGCCGCTTCGCAAGAAATCGGGCTCGTAGTAATATAACGAAGTGGAAATCGGTTTTCTGGACTCGTGAAGTTTCTTTTTGCTGTTTCGTTCGTCGGGTATGGAAAAGGAACTTCTTCTTTTGGCCTCTGAGGATTGATTTGATCGATCGATCGAGTGACTTCGGAGTTGGTTCGATGTGTGTTGTTTTTGTTGTGATGTGTTGATGTTGCGCGAGTTCGAGAGCCATTGTTGACACCAAGTGTCCCTCATTGTGTGGTCCCATGGACGCATAAAGTCTGCTGTTAACCTACTATTCGACAGGATCCTTCGTCTCTGCGAAATATTCATCGACGACAAACCTCTCCATCAAGATCGTCCCTCTACAACAATCTCTCCGTCCCTACAGGCATCTACTGAGGACCCCTTTCCGCACACGTCCCTGGGAACACACACAGCTAATGCACGTCCTCGCTATCCTCCCTCTTTTCATGGCTGCCAGCTCGGCCTGCAAATCGTTCTGCATCCGCCAAAAGCACAACCGCGACCAGTACTGCCTTGCCGAGGTTGGCCCTACCACCAAACAGCACGACTGCGCACGTGTGCCGGGCTCACCGGTGGCTTCTTCGGGGACGAGGCTGAGTATGCGAGAGACCCTCTCGATGCTTGCTACTGTTGTTGTATGGTCTCCCGAATGGTATCTATTGGGCCGTAAAATGGCAACGAAAGACAATAACCACTGCTGTAGTCGCTGAAAACACAAGCACAACCCCTTGAAGGCTCGTCCGTCGTCGACTCACGATGAACACGGAGAATCTTGATACTAACAATTCGTTCAATCAAAACCTATCTCCATGACCTTGCTACCTCACCCACCTCACGAAAAGATATCACTCCAATACCTCTCCCCCCTCAACCCCTCAAACCACTTCTTCGCCTGCTCCTCCGTGCACCCCTTATACTCGACATAAATCCTCTGCACAACATCCACCAACGCCGCACCCACCACACCCGCACCACAAATATACATACACGCGTCCTTCTGGATCAACTCCACCATCTCCTTGCGATCATGCCACACCCGATGCTGCACGAATTTACAACCCTCACTCTTCTCCGGCGCGAACGTATACGCTCTGCGGACATCCACGGCTCCGGATTTCGTCCAGGCGTCGAATTCAGAGCGGTACATGTCGTCTTCGTCGGGGGCGTTGCAGCCGAAGAAGAGGATTGCTGGACCGAGGGTCTTGCCCGAGGCGATTTTGACGGCGCGTTCTTCGACGAAGGCGCGGAAGGGCGCGAGTCCGGTTCCCGCGCAGGCCATGAGTACGGGTTTGCTGTCGTCCGAGGGGAGGTGGAAACCTGCGTGGCTTGGTCGGAGGGCGACTTGAATGTGATCGCCTGGTTGTGCGCGTGCCATGTAGTTCGAAGCGACTCCTAGGAAGCGTTTGCCGTCGGCTGGGGAGGAGGGATTGGCGGGTGCGTCGAGCACGGAGTAAGTGAGAGATGCGGAGCTGGGGTCCACGAGTGGGGAGGAGGAGATGCTGTATTGCCTTGTGCGCATACTGGGAACCGCGGCGAGGAATTGGGAGAGGGTATAAGTTGCTGTGGGGTAGGTCTCGAGGAGTTCGAGGAGGGAAGGTGTTTTAGTTTTGGCGGCCGGTTTGAGAGAAGTTTTGGTAAGAGACTGGCGATCCTTTTCGTCTGGGATGGTGGAAGCGAGTTGGGAGATTTGTTTGTCGGTTGCAGGTTGGCCTAGTTCGACGTAGGATGCGAAGACGTCGAAGGCTGAGATTGGTCGGCCGGTGGGAATGGTGGTTTGGGAACTGCTGTCGATTGTGATGGTGGCGTCCCAGGTGAGTTTGAAGCGGGCCATGGCTCGGCGGACGGAAGGTTCAGGGTTGACAGGCAGCACTGTGAGGTAGTCGCCAGCTTTGTAGTCTGTGCCGGGAGGGAGCTTGAGTTGAATGTGTCGCTTTGCGGTTTTGCCAGGAGCTGTGAGCAGTTTCACGTCTTGGACGACTGCTGCTTGGACATCTTGTCGGAGTTGTTTGACGCGAGATTCGGTGTCGACGGTGATGCTGAGGCCTTCGTCCGAGGATGCGGCTGATTTGCCTGCGCTGAAAGCGGCGTCGACTGCTGGCCAGAGTTTCTCATCGGTCCATCTATCGAAAGCGTTGAAGATATCGCCGTCACAGACATCGGCAATACCACGATCGACAAGGCTCTCGGCTCCCTTTTGACCCATAACTTCGTCAATGAGCTTGGGTTGTCGCTGATATGTTGTAACCCACTCCCTGTTGCCCACACCAAAAACGGCGTATTTGCTCTTCGACAAGCTCGAACTTTCATCAGAGTTCAGCCATTTCGAGAACTTCATCGCATTGTCCGGAGGCTGCCCTTCATAGCTTGCAGTGATGATGACTGTTGGCTTGTCCGCAGATATGGAAGACATTCCGTTGTCGAGCGTGTCCACATATGCCTTGTAGCCTCTTGACTTGGCAGTGGATCCGAGCGATGATGCGAGCGACTCACACGTCCCGGTGTTGCTGCCATACAAGATATTGATGGTTGTGCCAGCGCTCTCGACTGCAGCCAGCGAAGACGATCTAGCATGTTGAGTCGTGGCTTTTGCTGACGACACTTCACCGGAAACTGACACCGCGCCCAGTCGCTCAAGAATACTCGGATCCCGCATAGTAGCACGCATCGTGAAGTTCTTGGGCTTGATGGTCAATGTCATCGCGACCTCCAGCTTGTAAGATGGATCGGTCTTCCGGAAGTTGAAGATTTGCAATAATAAGGCGACTGTCAGTAAAGCCTCCTGCCATGCGAATGCTCTTCCGATGCATCCGCGAACTCCATTACCAAAGGGCTTCCAAGCGTGCGCTGGCAATTTGTTGAATTTCTCATCCAGCATTCTTTCCGGCTTGAACTCGCTGGCATCAGTGCCCCAGACTGCTGGATCGGACTGAATCTTCGCTAGCAGACAGTTGATGCCTTGTCCTTTCTTGACAGCATACTGACCACCAATTATATCGTCCTTCAATGCCGTGACTGAAATGGCTGGTGCGGTCGAATGTAGGCGAAGTGTCTCTCGAAGGCAAGCTGTGAGATATGGCAATTTTGAAAGATGGCCGACATTGACTGCACCGGAGCCCACGACCTCGTCAACTTCTTGTTGTGCTTTCTTGTAGGCCTCCGGACTTGAAGTGAGCTCGTAGAACAGGAAAGACAGCAGTCCAGAGGTGGTTTCATGGCCGGCCACGAGAAACGTTACCATGTTGTCCACGATGGACTCGTCGGTCATTCCAACGCCGAGCTTGGGATCTTTGTTGTTCAGTAAAGCGTTCAGCAAATCCTTCTTCTGAGTTCCCTTCTCACGACGTCGTGCGACAAGTTCAGTCGACAGCTTGCGCAAGTAAGCGATGTCCTTGTCGAACTTTGCTCGTTGCGCTCGGAGCACGTAGTCGGCGACATCAGGTCTCCTTGCTCTGTCGCCAGCCGCCGCGAGGACGCCGACCATGGCGTCGACGAATGGATGTAAGTCGTCATGATAAAAAGAGTTGAACCTCATATCCATCGAGCAGAGCGCAATAGTGTCCAGAGTCAACCGCGTGAAGTCATCGGTGACTGCAATGTCATGATCGGGACCAAATCGTGCCCACTTGAGCACTAGCTGAGCAAATTGAAGTGTATAAGTCAGCTATGGTGCAGACAATGAGGATTTGACGCAGGGTGAGACCTGCTGGTGCCCCCGTGGAACAGTACCTGCGAAGCGATGTCATGCATTTCTGCAAACATGGACTGGATCGGAAGAGGGCCGAATGCTGGCATGAGTGTGCGATGGGCGATTTCCCAATTCGTTTCACCAGGGAATGCTGTGAACAGTCCATCGCTGACGACATTCCGCAATTGCACCAAAGGTGCTAGAAGATGCTTCTGAAATCGTGTCTCGTCGCAGACTTCGGCAAAGAGCTTGTGGGTTGAAATGAAGAGCGCCTCCTTGCCAATGAGGTTCAGCTGGTATATTTCGCCTACTGTATGTCAGCTTGTGATCGCTTGGTAGGAGAAGACCATATTGCGGTCGTACCGTAGTGATCTGCGAGGCTGTTCAGACTTCCAAGAGGGTAGCCCATGTCTATGCTCGGTACATTGCCGATGAGCGGCAGACCCCATGGCCTGGGAATGGTCTTCGTGGACACCATGATAGGTGAAAGAAGGGCAGATGAGTCGACTAGGACGAGGATGACTTGTCCTCCAGTGTTATACAAAGTGTCTCTCCACGATGTGAGACCCCGTGGGGGGAGGTCGAGGCATATGTTGACGTCTCACTCTCCACGCCCGCCGCCGCAACATGGTCTTGGTACCGAGAGATGGCGCCCCTCGTCCGTAACGTTTCGGCAGGACCCATTCTTTCCAAACTTTGTCTGCCACACGATTGAACGCGGGCGACAAGAATGGTTGGACGAGCAGGGGCGTCCAGTCATTGTACATACCGATCAACAATCTGCTGGCTCGGGAACGACGACGTTCACTCGTATGACAGGCATCCAGCATGTCGTGTAGCGATAATTGACTGGCATGCGAAGACAAAGCAACGGTCAGAGTCGGCGAGCGATTGGCTGGGTCGTTCATATGGAAACCACATTTCAGCCACAGCGTGGTCGTTTTGCTCAAGCCTTTGAGATCCACGCTCAAAGCCGCAAGTACACATGCGAGCTGCGGTTCCACTTGTGGACTCTGAAAACGATCACGAGCTCGAAAGCGATGATAAGATCGTTGTCAGCAACCAGCATCGCAACAACTTCGATATATGGTGATGACCAGGAACGGACTTCACCTCAAGTGATGCGGTCGTCTTGTACCCCAGCAGCAAGAGTCTGCCTGGAACGCAAGCTCGTTCATCACGCCGGACATGATGGCGTCTCACGCGAAGAAGAAAGAAGTGGTTTTCTCATCGAATACTCGATTTGAGCATGTTTCGTACACTTCGATGTACAGCAAGGAGTTTGGCAGACGAAAGCCTCGTGATGAGTCCGTTTGGAGTTCGATTTTGTTGTGCAGTGTATAGATTCGGCACGGAAGGATGAAGCTCGCATAAAGCAGCTGCAGCTCGTACCTGATTATGTAAGGTCGTTCCGCGTGGAAGTTCCGACTTCTAGACCCGGCACTTAGTATCACGGTCCCAGATATCGGACGACTCGGATTACATATCGAGGGAAGCTAGCGGCGGCATAGTCTCTCCGTCGGGCAAACATTCCACCATGGCAGCCCTGGTTGATATATATCGTGCTGGAGGTGAAGGGAGACCTCACTATCACAGCAATCCTCCTATAAGCCCAACATGACCGACAGCAAGCAACAACCCTCCAAGGCCTTCCGGCAATTCAGCCTGCCAAATGGCAGCGTTCTCAAGAATCGCATCGCCAAGGCAGCAATGCAAGAAGGCATGGCAAACGTCGCGATTCACAATCAACCCTCAGACGCTATTGTACGACTATACGAAGCATGGGGTACAGGCGGCTCTGGTCTGATCCTCAGTGGCCACGTTATGCTCGATCCAACGGCACTTTCCTCTCCCGGTGATATTCTCCTCGCAGAAGACTCCGGAGCATTTGACGAACAACTCTGGCGACGATGGATCGCCACGACGCAGAAGGATGGAGCGCAATTCTGGTTCCAGGTCAACCATCCTGGCCGGCAGGTCCAGAAAGGCTCGGGATTTCCCACGTATGCTCCATCTGAGGTGGCGTTGAACATGGGCGCCATGAGCAACGCGTTCGAGAAGCCGAGGGCTATGACAGAGGAGCACATCCAGGACATCATTCGACGGTTCACGTGGACTGCCCGCAAAGCAGAGGACCTCGGCGCATCTGGAGTGGAGATTCATGCCGCTCACGGATATCTGATCTCGCAATTTCTGAACCCGAATTCGAATAAGCGAACGGACCAGTGGGGAGGCTCGTTAGAGAATCGATCACGATTGCTGTTCGAAGTGGTCAAGGCTGTGCGCAGGGAGACATCGGGAAAATTTGGAGTTGCCGTGAAGATCAACTCCTCGGACTTCCAAAAGGGTGGCTTCACTACAGAAGAGCTTCTCTGGGTTGTCGAGCAATTGAACACTATGGGCCTTGACTTCTTGGAGCTCTCCGGGGGATCATACGAGCAACCCGCCATGTCCGGATTCAAAGGCAAGGCGGCGAGGTGTGTTCAACTTTTGAATATGCTCACCACAGACATCACTAACCCAACCTAGCACCATCGCCCGCGAAGCCTACTTCCTCCAAGCCGCACAGGAACTCCAAGCCACGGCGAAAATGCCCTTGATGGTCACCGGCGGAATCTCCCACCTTTCCACCCTCGAAACCGTAGTCAACTCCTCCAACAACATCATCGCGGGCGTCGGCTCCGCGCTAGGCTACATACCCGACCTTCCCAACCGCTGGCAACGAGGTGAAGATCCCGCGCCGCAAGTCAAGCCCGCTTCATGGCTTCCACGGCCTCTTCAGGCTGTCTCGAAAATTATGGCTGTGCGGTATAACATGAACAGAGTCGGAGAAGACAAGAAGCCATGGTTGAATTTGTGGCCTGTCTTTGGCTTGATCATGTGTCAGATTGCCGAGTTGAAGCACATGAAGCTGTATAAGCAGTGGGCTGCTTCTTTGATGAAGAGCGAGAAGGGCCAATAGATGGCGGGTCAGTAATTTCTAATATCATGGTGGTAGCGACATCGCCTTTCGCGAGTGGCCAAATTTACGAGCTGAATCTCCAGATTGTGTTGATCAGTTGAAGACGATAGAAGAGCTTTTCCGACGCCTGCATGCATCAAGCTCGAATAAATGCCGTCTGTCACATGCCAACGACTACTTGCATGATCAGCTGGCGGACGAAATTCACATGCACCGCCGCTTGCTTCAAGAAGACCATTCGTCTTGAACATCAAGATGCACCGGAGATACCCACCCGCCAAGTCACAATGAAGTGGAAAAAGCTCCGGGCTCATTGTCCGACGATTCGAGGAATCTCATTGTCCGCGTCACTTTCGCATTGTCAGAAACGCCATTCACTGGCATCATTGTTCGACACAAAACACCTTTCTTCCCATTGTGCGTCGTTTCTCCTCTCCTCTCTTCTTATATGTCTTCAAATCTCCCAGGTACCAAGTCCTCTCCTTCATCATCTCCTCCAAGACCAACCAACCTACCCGCAAACTTCAACTTCAACTCGACATTTGCTCTGGCTAGCAAGTCACACACACAGACACACAAACAAAATGCATCACCGTCACCACAACCGCGGCCTCTTCCGCAAGATCTCCTCGCGTGATGCAGACGAGCCCATGACCACCAGCACCTCCACCTCAGTCCGCTACAACACCGTCACCGTCATGGACGCTACTCCAACTCCCACCACCAGCCAGCGCTCTAATACAGACAACGACGAGCTCCCAACCATGGCAACGATCAAGACTGCTTCGACCTCCACCTCCTCTTCCAACAAAGATGAGAACGACAGCAACGAGAAGAACGACTACCCTTACCCAACCAAGGCCTTCTCCAACAAAGTCGCCTCGAGCAGTAGCAGCAGTGGAAGCACAAGCAAGCCCACCGAAACCACCATCTCCACGGCAAAACTCAACAAGCTCAACACCGATCATCGTAACATGGCGATTGCACTGAGTATGTTTGCGCTGTTCGTCACCGGTGCGTTTGCGCTTTGGTTGTGGTTGTGTGTGAGGAAGCGGAAGGGGAAGAAGGCGGGTGGGAAGGGAGGGAGGAAGTGGTTTGGAACGAAGAGTGCTGTTTGAGGGACTTTGGGAATCTTGAAGGAGTCTGAGACTGCGATTGTGACGGACTCGAAGGTTTGAGATCATGGGGAGGCGTTCGGGTTTTCTTTGGTATTGTTCTAGCAGCATAGACTCGCGGATCCAAAGGGGAGACAGCGTTTGGGATTGCGCTTTGAGCAGTGCATCAAAGATGACATCTTGGGAGGCAACAGCATAACATCACAGAACAGAAATAATCCGATCGATTCATAATCTGCAACAACTTCCACAATTCGTTTTCTGCCTATGTTTACCATGTCATAACCTGTCAGTTCCTGACGTCTAGGGCAATGCTACCGCTTTTCCACCGAACCGAAACAGTACGAACACTGGCATCCTTCTACCTCGACTGCTACATTGTCTTCGAAAGTCTTTGTCCCTGAGCATGGAGTGCTATTCACGACCTTTGTGAGGTCGTGTATGAAAAGCATTGTGTCTGAGTCGAAGACCTCCACAATGCCTTTCATACATAACCCGACAAAGGGTTCCTGTTCCGCCGCATATACATAACATCAAGCATGTCCGACAATCTCTCTCAACACTCTCCATCCTGCATTGACTTCCCAGCGAATTCTTGCACCAACCCTCGAACCCACACAGCCCCCTTCCAACCCCCACAAGAAGAGCCGGCCTCTCAAAATGGGCGCCACAGATCCCGCCGCCCGCCACGGCGTCCGCAACTCCGTCATCGGTCTCGTCAGCATCGCCTTCGCCGTCGTCTTCATCATCCTCCTCAGCGTATTCCTGCAACGCCGCAAGAATAGTCGCTTCAATCCTCCTCTGCCCGTCAATGCACCTCCGCTGTCTGCCTGGGGCAAAGTGAAGGAGTTTTGGTCGGGTGCTCATAGAGATGTGGTGGTGGTGAGGAGGAGTGATGTGGAGAGCCAGGTGAAGGGTAAGCAGGTGGTGAGTGGAGTGACGGTGCCGGCGCCGGCGTTGCTTGTGACGAGGCCCACGACGATGGGTGTGCCGACTGCGGGTCCGGGACCGAAGGTGGGTGGGAGGTTTTATGCTTCTCTGCAGGTCGTGAAGGAGGGAGAGTGATGGCGAGGTAGGTTGTGGTCGGTTGCTGGTTGATCGATCGCAGGTAGAGGTGAATTGAAAAGTCTGCTTTTCCAGTCAGTATGTGTTTCCTCGTCGTGTTATCATTCCTCATGAGTTTCTTGAACGTTGTCACAAGCGCACTCCTGCCGAATGGGGTGGGTCCGCTGGCGGCGGCGTGCGCAAACAGCGTTTGCTGCACGAACGCCGCCTCCACTCAGTTCTTACTGAAATTTTCATCTCCCGCTTCGTTCAACTTCACCATCTAGCCTGCGACCAACATCAGCACGACTACCGCCACGATGTCTCCAGAAGATTACCTCAAGGAAGGACTGTCCGAGTACGATGCGCCTTGCTGAAGTCGATTCCAGTTCGCTGACCACGGTATCTGACAGATTGTACACACTCGGCAACTTCTCCGACTTCACAATCAAGTACGGTCCCCATGCTGCCAATGTACACAAGGCGGTGATCTGCGCGCAGTCGGCGTACTTCAGGATTGCCTGTGACGAGAACGGTTTCAAGGAGGGAAAAATCAGCATGATCACACTTGATACCTCGGACGATCCAGCGAGTGATGATCCAGAGGCCGTGGGCAAAATGATCCACTACTTCTACTACCTCGATTATGAGGTCGGCAAGCGTGGTGCTGGCCTCGAGACTCCTGCTGTCGCGTCAGACCTGTTTTACGAAGACGACCACGCACTCGCCCATGCCAAGATCTTCGCGGTGGCAGAGAAGTACCAAGTAAGGAGCCCTATCTGGAGTTCCCGACAGTGTTCGAGTGACCGACCCGGAGGCTAACGATACTGCCAGGTACCAGGATTGAAAGAGCTGGCGGTGGGGAAATTCAAGGCCGCCATGGAGGTCCACGAGAAGCATCCCGACTTCGCAGAGGTTGTCACCACTGTGTTCGCCACCACGCCAGAGAACGTCCGAGACTTGCGCGACATCGTATCGACGAGACTAACGACCAATCCCAATTTGCTAGACAGCAAGGACATTGAGAGCGCAGTCAACAGCGTGAGCGGGTTGACATTTGAGCTGCTCCGTCATGCCCACAAGGCGACAGCGGCGCTAAAAATGTCACGGACAAACTGGGGTCCTCCAACGACGTGCTACAGATGTGGTCGACCAGCGAGACGGTGCGGCAACTGTAAATAGTGGATGCTGCACTCGTTTTGGTGGGCGATGCTTACACCATCCGGACAATTGTTAGCTCAGTTGTTGACGAAGCCGGCCGTGGTCTAGAAGCGTTGGCATATTTCTGCGAACGGTCAGGCCCGAGCGAATGCACTGATGCATCGGTGTTTCGGTGATGGAAAAGGCCATGCTTGGCCGGCGGGAGGATGAAAGTCGTTCCATAGCACTAGCCATGATTCCAGTACGGTGCTCCATTGCGAGGGACACACACGGCTCTTCCTTTGCCGAACTCTGTTGTGCAGATGATTAGACTCGCAGATTTGTTCTCTCCCAATTCCGAATGCACTGCTTGCTTCGTCGTCCGCAATTGAAGACCAGAATATTGACCACGAGATTAGCACGTGCAAGACTCCGTCAAATTCACTCGCAACTGACCTTGCATGTGCAGCGTTTGTCCTCCGTAGCGCACAGACCGCATCGCCGTTCGCTGCATGAACATTGCGAGACACCATCGGACCTCTCACCTCTTCGCTCAATCATCGCAACATCCTCATCCAATCCATGACAGATACCACAACCATGGCCAACCCATCCACCATGACTCCAGAGGATGGCCTCAAGATCGGCCTCGCGAAGTACCTTTCCCTCACCACTTCATCATCTCCAGGTCACTGACCTCCATTTCAGCCTTTTCAAGTCTGGAGACTTCTCCGACTTCACCATCAAGTGTGGACCCTACCACTTCGAAGTCCACAAGGCGGTAATCTGTGCTCAGTCAGAGTTCTTCAAGGCTGCGTGCAAAACGAACAGCTTCAAGGAAGGGAGGGACAATACCATTACGCTCGACACCTCCGACCCGAACGATCCGAGCTGCGATGATCCCGAAGCAATCAAGCAGATGATTCACTTCTTCTATTTTCTCGAGTATGAAGTGCCGTCTGTCTTGCCAATCACGTCAAAGCCAGCTTCGCCACTTTCCTCGACCGGCACAGGCAGTCTGCCGTCACTCAGGCTTAAGCGGCAGAGACTCAGCACAGGCTTTGCTCCGTCAACTCCAGTCAAGTCAGGGCCGGCCACGAAAGATGGCAACATGCTCGCCCACGCCAAGATGTTCGCAGCGGCGGTGAAATACCATGTATGTCACAGAAGGTTGCTTAGTTCGTCCACAGGCTTGCTGACTCCAGTTCCAGGTCGATCCGCTCCGCGCTTTGGCGGCTACCAAGTTCAAGGCCGCCGTGGATTTCAACTCGGGACACACGAGCTTTGCCGAAACAATCAATGTTGTCTATGAGACCACCGCGGATGACGCGCGTGAGTTGCGCCAAGTCATCGAAGACACGATTCTGAAGGACAAGTCTTTCTTGACCAGGAAGGACGTCGAGACGGCCATTGGCAATGCGAATGGAATGGCTGTCGCGTTGCTCCGGAGGGCTATGGCGCCACTGGGGGCCACTCCGACACCCAGTGAGGTTCCGTGCTCCTATTGTGGCGGTCTGAAGTTTGTGCACGACTCGAAAGGGCATTACTGCACCTTCTGCTACCAATCCCGGTGAAGGACAGCACAAGGATTTCGGAATTCGACGGGCGCCGAGAGTCGGCCCACTCGGGTGTCCTTATGCGAAGGAGAAGATTGTACTCTTGCGAAGCTCACACGAGAAGTGGCCCGGACCGGGTGAGCATGGGACTATCGAGGGCCGTGAGAAAGAGCGTCGACGACAACGAGGATTCTCTATGGCCGTGGCATATTCGCATCACAGAGCAGTGTCCAGATGGATTCCAAAGGAGGAGCATCAAAGTATAAGCGTTCTGAGACCGTTGCATTGTGCCGTATGATTTTTAGTGCCCAGCTTGAATGGAAATGGTTCTTCTGTCAAGGACCAGACACGTAAGGTAGACCAGCGTGAAATCCGCAGTATCGACCATGCGGTCACAGAGTCTGCAGTGCGATGAGAGAGATGGGGGCCAACGAGGGACGAACCGGGACAGAGCATTTGCACATGGGATTTCTGCCATCGGTGAACGTTGGAGCGGTCCATTTGTGGAGCGAGCAGAACTCGATTTTTTCATCCGCGTACCGGGTACACGCAGCGCAAGAACTGGGTTTCGATACCACCCCAGCCGATTCACGGCATTCGGCCTCTCCTCGACGACGACATTCCCGCTGTCTGTCCAGCCTTTATCAGAAGCGGTTGAGAGGTGAGGTGGGACTTCGCTGACATGTGAAAGTATGTGAAGCATGTGAAGTGGGTGAAGTGGGCCAAGCCACCGCCAACCGGGTGCCTCGATCTTCACATCCGCCCTAAGATTTCGCCGCGATCTCAGGCAGCATTTTGGGGCGAGCTGTGCCGAATCGCTCGTAAGGTATCTGGTACTGGTACCGTGACGTCCTCGTGCGAGAATCCTTCCTTGTGTAGTTAATGCGTTCGGTCGGCCTCGAAAAGTCCCTCACGGAGAGCACGCAAAAGCGAGAATAGACCGCTCACCAAGTGGACACAATCGAGACTCTTGCCTCTCTCCGCAAGACCCTTCACATGCGACATGCACCTGTCCTTGTCACTTGCAACCAGGAAGATGCCAGCGTAGAAATCTGTGGACCCCTTGAACCTGCTTCGCCTCGTCTCCTTTCGCCTCGCCCTATTCCACTTCAGCCTCTCACACGCCGTTGAGGCTTCAAACTCTCTTCCATGCCACAGGGGCTGATGAACGGGGAGATTCGGTTTCTAGAAGAGATAATAAGATTCAGGTACGGCGGCGGCAGCTACGGACGGCATCCTCCCCGTTGCTTCGGACGTTTTGGTACGTTCGGCTCTGCCGGGAGGTGCGATCCACCAGTGACGACGTGCGCTGACTGGAACTTGAGACGGCGGGATCTTGCTTTCTGACTTGTTCGCTCTGTGCTGTGCTGTCACTTTCTCTTGTCAATCTAATCTGCTGTGCCTGTGCGTCGCATGCGCTGTCCAGTTCGGTGTCCGTGTGTCGCTAACCCAACCCAACTAAGCCCCTGCCTTTCATATCCACCATCCATGCGCCGGCATTACACGCGACTCTGCTTCTGACAATGTCGCTCCCTTCTCCTCCCATCACCGCCTCCACCGATCCACCACTCTCTCCGCTCTCCGCATCCGCATCGACTTCGCAACCACCTCGCCGTGCAAAGAGTCCGCCACTTGCATTCGAGAAGACGCCAAACGACTCCCTATACGCTCCAATCCTCCCACACCGACGTCGCGAAAGTCCATCCGGGTCGCCTGCCAATATGGGCATCGTCAGCCCGCCAACGCCAGGCGAGCGCGACCTCCAGGTGATTGTGGATCGCCAGGCCAATGCTTTCGAGAAGATGTACGAGGCATTCCAGGCGGAAAGAGATGTGTGGAAACTGGAGAAACAGCGACTTCATGGTAGGATTGCGGCATTGGAGCAATTGCTTAAGAGCAGTGATCATTGGAGGTGAGCTTCTAATGGTAGACACATTTATGCAACATGCGTTGACTCTCTGCTATAGCCCTGCGAAGTCGCCAATCACCACGCCTGGTGGTGACATATCCTCTCCTCAATCGCGCGCGCTACACGGCGGGATCACATTACCTACCATCGCGGAAGACGAGAACATACCTCCACTAGCCGGACGTCGTGAATGCGCGCCGAAGTCAATAGAACTTACACCACCTCCAGCACTGAGCAGGCGGACAAGTGCAGTGACCTACAAAGATGCCGATGGGTTTCAAGTCGAGGAGATTCCTGCCTCAGAATCACATCGATCGGGCGGCCTTTCACCTCCACCGCCGAACAACCGCACTCATGCTGGTCACACACCAATACGGATACCTCGGAGACCTACTCCACCACCGGCCGGCTTGTCTTTGGACGATGTTGAGGACACACCAACGAGGACCAATACACATATCAACACTCTACTGTCTCAGACGAAGGAGGAGGATGAAGACGTCGCATTGAAAGGACCGCTGAATATGCCTGAGCTACCACACCAGGCAGATGGATCGAACTTCACATTGGAGATGCTCTCGAAGAAATTGGAACAAATCGTAAAGGACCCAGAAGGCCAAAGCAGTAGACCGATGGTGTTCGCACAACCCAGTCCCGGTCTCGCATCGCCTGCAAACGAGCCTGCCGATCGAGAAAGTCAGACTATCAGTCCGCGCTCGAAATCAAAGTACGTGCCATCGGACTCGAAGTCCTCACCTTGATACGTACTTACACACTCGCCTCTAGACTTGGCGAAACCCCTCTCGCGCCCGCCAGTACTCTCATCGACCAGCCATCTACCACCACCGAATCACCAGCAACCATTGCTTCGCCCGATAAGGGAGGCGTCATGTCTCCGCAAGAGATTCACGAAGCCAAAATCCACAACGACTTCGAACAAGGCGGAATCCGATTGAAGAAGAAATCAAGCACGAACTTTGGCACGCCGTTTGGGACTATTGGTGGATTCCCGGGGAGGAAGGCTTCGTAGGCAAATGCCACGATGAAGCATTGACATTCATTTGCATTTTTCATAAGTTAAAGGAGCATGGCGAGCAAGCGAGCGACGACCTGGAACCAGGGACGGAAGAAGAGATACCCACAAGGAAAAGAAAGGTAAAGCAAGGCGCACAACGGCATTTGCAAAGAGCATGGAATAGAGCGCCCTGGATGGGCTGCAGAGTAGGCCAACTGCATTACTGTGTATGGTTTCAATGAAAGAATCATTACAGTCTGACTACCTACACCACCAGTCGAGTAGACGTACGTCGCTGGGGATTATCTGAAGTCAAGCAAGATCCAGCCATCGCATGAAATTCGGTATCAGGGGTTGCATGTGAGCGATAAGCCTTCAAGCCTCCTTGCTTCAACTTCACCTGTCAAAAACGCCACGGCACGCGTACAGGCGCGTGACAAAAGCTTGCATACCTCAGTCACAGAATCTAGATCGTCAATGCATACCGCTGGTGATGGTGGGTGCGACTGTCTTGCGGGAAGAGGATAAGTACCACAGGCCAATTCCTTCGCTTCTGTTCTGCCTTCCATTCGCTCGCGTCTCGACCCGGCCAAGCTTGGAGCAGTCAAAAGTCAAATCCTCCTCTACAGCGAGACTACCACCATGCGCCTCTCGACCACAGCAACCTTAACGCTCGCCGCCTTCGCCGTCCTCACGTCCAGCAAACCCATTCCCACTTCATTCAGCGAAGTCGAACGCCGCTGGGCAGATGGCGAGTCAGAAGTAAGCCTCTCCTGCCCGCACTTCAGCTCCTCCTCTTCTCTTTCCGACGTCTCCTATCCTCCGCTCATCATGCTTCGTGACAGACAGCTGGCTGACATCCACCCCTCTTCCCACAGCGCGACATCCACCCCAACTTCTCCCCCCGCGACATGACGCCCGCCTGGCCCATTCTCGAGCACCGCACTTCTTCTTCCTCGACGAATTTTCCCATCTTCTCGACGGCGGCGACGGATGCGAGGACTTTGAGGGAAAGGGAGAGGGTAAAGAAGAAGACTGGACTGAGAGTGTTCGTGGAGCGGATGGTTAAGGGGAGGGAAGGGGAGGAGGTTGATGAGGAGGAGGTTATGGTTAGGCCGAGGAGGGAGGGGGGGAATTATTTGAGCGAATGAGATGAGAGGGGGACATCGTGGGGGGAGGGTGATTGTATGATCGATTGTTCGGTGGTATGTGTAAGGTCAAGAAGAAGAAGGATGCAAGTGGCAAAAGCACCCAGTCAAATCGCAAAGTCGAACGCCAGAATGCCAACAACAAATCGCCGTGGGGGGTATCTCTCAAGCAAATTGCCTGGGCACGCAAGTCAGTCAACCGTCTCCCGATCCATCTCGAGCTCAGAACAAAACATCATCAAACATACCTCCAAAAACGCCACGCTAAAATCCAATTTCTTCCAATGCGTTTTCAATTCCCATCGAAATCACCTTGCATCACCGCATCCACCCTTCCCAACAATGTCCGTAACGCATTCAGCTGTTTATTCACCTCCGTCACCGCGCTCAATTTCGACTGCAGCCGTTCACTCATCCTGTCATCTTCGATTTGGATTTCGCGGAGTCGGGTTTCGTTGGCTTGGACTTGGGCGGCGTTGAGGGCGTATTGTTTTTGGAGGGCCTGAAGTTTCGTTAGCATCGGCTTCGAGTGTTACAGTGAAGTGAGTACTGGACGTACTTGTAGCTTCTCGTGGCGCTCATCAGTGAAGGTGATGCTCATACTGCTGCCGGCCGTGCTGTACACGCTGCTGCTTGCGGGTGATGATGGATGCGGGAAGTGGTCGCTCGTGGTGCTGTTACTCGTGCTGTGTGCTCGAGGGGTTTGGTTGTCGATGCTGGTTTCGCTTGATTGCTGCGGTTCCTGCATGTTAGTGACGACCCCAACATTCACTTCTCCTGCGACTCGCGCCACGCACCTGCAACATTCCCAATTCCAAGTGTCGCCGCTTCGCTGATCGCGCCATCCAGTCCGGTTGACGTGTTGTTGTTGTTGTTGTGACCATCCTGGCGACCTTGTTCGAAGTGTAGGTGGGAAAGCCCAGAGTGGTGTTTGTAGTGGATCTGACGGCTGTGTTGTACCAGTCGTTGTGATGCAGGTTCCCGTCGATCAGCGCCAGGCTGCTACCATCCAGCAAACAAGCTTGTGATAATAGTGATATCGCGCGCAACCTGCCGCGATCATATGATAATCGTAACTGAAAGCTGCACTCGCGGTATTTCCAAAAGATCCTGTTGCGCAAGAGTTGTCCCGATTCCTTCAGATACTGGTGCAGATTTCGAAATGTGTATGGACTCGGAAAGAAGAGCTTCACCGCCAGAGAATTAGACCAACTCAAGACAAGTCTCAGCAAATGATTCTCCACTCTTGCAATCAATCGTCTCGGCACCAACAGAAGCGAAGTGGAGGAGGAGAAGGATAAGAGAGAGAAAGATAGGACCGCTCGCGCATCGCGCGGGATGCAACTCACCCATGGGACCTACAAGTAGTGTTGTACACCGTCACGTCGCCGCCAGGCGCGCAATTCCCACATACCCATGCCAATATGACGTCTCAGGATGGCAACCTAGTAGCTCCACCGCAGTGCGCGTGCTCTAGTAGACCGACGAGATGGGTGGGTGGACGGAAATTGAGGCGAAAGGTCATTGGTAAGTTGACCGTTTGAGATGCTCCGACCAAGGGAGAGTCCCTGGTCTAGTCTCGGTAAGGCGGGAGGTAGTCACCACCACGCGAGCAAGGGTGATATGGAGCCCGTTTTTTGCGACGGGATCTGCGATGGTGTCGCCGCGTGTCGTCAAGAGCTGGCGGGAGAGTGCTTAGTCAATGTAGCATATCGCGTTTGAGGACCGGGATATGGGCCCGTGGAAGCTGCAAGGTGTTGGGCATCCACGAGGTGAGTGAGCCGCTGTTGCGAGTACGAACCTCCGACGGAATGCAGGTGGCATGGCCGAGGTATCCTGAAATGATGGAGAGGATGGCTGCAGTGTGTCGTGATGAACAAGATTATACAAGAAGGATGATGTTCTTAGACGAGATGGAGTCAACCAGAGGAGCGGCATCACTTGCCGAATGCGGGGCGTGCTCGAAGCGAAAAGCGCCCTACCAAAAACTAGCTTCGCTGCCATTGTTTCAGACTTCTGTTGAAACAGGTTCGTCAGCGCAGAAAGCAAGGTGCGGCCCCGCGCGATCGGAAGTCAAAAGAAAGAGATCTATCCTGAGGACCTGAGACTTGCGAGCACAGAAGGTTCGCCTCGTGCATCGAGACTTCTGGTACTGTAGGATTTTTTGATACACGAGGCTGACTGGGTTTTTCCCAAAATACGAGAGTTCCGGTCAAAGTTGCGCTAGCCAGAGGCCGCAAGATGAGCTGGGGAATGGTCAATCATTTTGATCTTCCACTTCCTTGTCGTCGTGCGCCTCGTCTCGGTGAATTCGTGGTCATACTGTGGTATCATAAACCTCAAGCTCCTGTACGGTCGCCTGGTCGCCGCTTGCGAGTCCCCAAAACGCCATTCCAACCATGCTACCATGCAATCTTCGTGGCAATCGTAAATGTCGTCCTGATTCCTTCCACCAAAAGCGAGCCGTTGTGCTGTCCATTCTATCCCAAACCAAGAACAGCAATCGCGCCGCCCCACAGTCGCTTGACCTCCATCCATTCAGTTTCTGTCAGGTAATCGAAACCAGCAGAGAGCAGAACCCAATCAAATACCAAGCTTGAGGCATGGGAACCCGAGCGTGGTCAGACACTCATGGTGAAGTCGTGCTCGATACCTGGAGTGACCGAGGCCATGAATTTGAGAAAGACGACCAGATATTGGTCAACCCGGATGGCTGGCTCCTCCTGGGAGTCCTCGGCCGGCAGTACCTCCCAGTCGCCCTCATTGTCCTTCTCTTTGCCCTTCGACGGCGAGGCAGTCTGATCCTTCTTGATGTTGAGAGCGGCGGTCTGGTCGACGAGTCCCTCCATACCGGTATTGGCTGCCTTTCCGCCGTGCTTGATTTTCTCGGTGCGAAGCTTGAGAGCCGCATCGGCACGGTCGAGGAGCACTTTCATCACGCTGGCGTGCTTGCATGGGTGAACGGATGCAGTCTTGATGGGCGGATCTGTGAAGTTGAAGTCCTCGAGAGTCACAGTCTTGTCCTTGTAGTCGCCAACAATGTCCTCCATCATACTGATAGGCTGGAGAGGGTGGTTTGTGTTCGAGTCGTAGCCGGAGAGGTAGAGGCGTGGTGTGCGATAATATGGAGAATAGGTGATGTACAGCGTGTAGTTGCGGAGGCTGTAAAAGTGTTAGTAGGAGGTCTTGCCGTCGAGCACAAGAGATGTACTCACCCATCATTGCCGCCCTTCTTCCCAGCGCTGCTGTAATCGCGGATGATAGCTTCATCATCTTCCTCTTCATCCTCCATGTCCGGTATTTCCTCTTCCTCTTCAGCTACATCGAGCTTGCCATCATCACCGACGGTCCTAACATCGCTCACGAGAGAGGCATCCCTCCGATCCTCACCACTGCTGTTGCCACCTGCCTTGAGCCAGCCATCGTCCGCATCACCAACTTCTCCGCCCGTCTCTTTCAGCATGTCGTGCACGAGCTGATCCTCGCCCGAGGCACTCCCAGCGAAGTCATCCGCCTTGATACGTTTCCGGCATGGTACGCCGCGTGTGATGAGATACTGCTTGTCTTCAGGCAAGTGTGCAACGCGCTGTGAGGGCGAGGCGGCGGGTTGCCAACTCCAGCTCGGGAACTTGAATGTGAGATAATCGCCGGCCTTGACAAACTCTTCCGGCGTGACCTGGCCGTTCTCGCGAAAGGTCGAGTTGTGAGAGATCGGAGCGAAGCGGTCGCGTAGCGGATCGATGAAGGTGTGGATGAGGTTCTGCATGGTGGTAGCTTTGCGTTGAAGCTGTCCGGGCTTTCGTGTAGCTTGAGAGGTCCAAGTTTAGTCGGTATGGTCCAGATATGTCGTTGGTGAGGCAGGATAGGTGTACAGTCGAGGAGTGATCACGTTGTTGATGTCTTTGTTGTCGACGGAAGAGAGCTGTAGCCTGGTTAGTCACAAGGAGGGGTCCTGCGGGGTGGATCAGTCGGCACCTGACCGCCATCAACTTCATTCACTCCGCTCACGGCACCCATCATTTATACATCGCCCTATCTGGATCAGGCCATGATGAGTGGTGATACTGCCGTGGTGCTGCCCTTGAGTCTTGCACCATAGCCTTGGGAGTTCTTCATGACCAAGGCAGCGTCTGCTCGCTATGCTCCCGTTCCTCCGGTCGACGAGGTTCTCTCCTTGTTGATTCGTGATCTGTATGGACTCGAGGATGAAACGCTGAGCACTTGCTTCAGGCCAGAGACCATCGCCGAATAACGTACGTCTGTTGTGGTCTTCCTGCCTTGAACAGCTCTCTGCAGGACCGCAGACCCACATTGATCACGCCATCATCTTACACTCCATCCTGTCACGGCTTCTACGTGCACCATTTGCCAGCTGGACTTCCACGATCTTGCTTCGGTCAAAGTCTGACCGTCGCCTTCATCCTTCGAAGTCATGGCAGACACGTCTCAAATCCCAGTACTTGATCTATCATGGGCAGCAGATCCGGACAAGAAGCCCGCTTTGCTGCAACAGTTACGATCCGCCTTGTTCGATGTCGGCTTTCTCTACATCACGAATCATAGTGTACAATAGAGCACTATAACAGGCCTGACGGACCTGCTACCAGCTTTGTTTGCCCTGCCTAACGAAGAGAAGGCCGCGTTGAGCAAGCTCAATAGTCCACACTTCTTGGGCTACAGCGGATTTGCTGAGGAGACCACGCTGGGCAAGCAGGATCTGAGAGAGCAGTTCGACTTTGCTACGGAGCTTCCTGTCGTGTACAGTGAGTCTGAGAGTACTGGACAGGCGCTTGACGAGGAGCCACCTGGGTTTGGAGACGGGCGAGACTTCACCAAGCTCTACTGGAGGCTGCGAGGAGGCAACCAGTGGCCCTTGGAGAGCTCATTGCCAGGCTTCCGAGAAGCTTTCACGCAATACCACGACGCAGTTCAAGCACTGTCATATAGCTTCGTTCATCTTGTCGAGGAGGCTTTCGCCATACCGGTGGGCACATTTGACCACTTCTTCGGCCGTATGCCTCTAGACAGCACCACGAGCACATTCGAACATAAAAGAAGCTTCTTACCTCCCCAACATCGCATCAAGCTCCTCCGCTACCCACCATCGCAAGGGAACGAAGGAGATCTGGGTGTCGGTGCCCACAAGGATTCATCCGGCTGGCTGACATTCCTCTACCAAGTCGGCTCCGAACCCGGCCTCGAAGTCCTCTCCGCTTCAGGTGACTGGATCGCAGCAACACCCATCCCGAACTCTTTCGTCGTAAACTTCGGCAATGCGTTTGAAGCCGCTACCGAAGGCGCAGTCAAAGCTACAATACACAGAGTCATCGCACCCGGGCCAAAGAGCAATGTGAGGTACTCGATCCCTTTCTTTCAAGGTTTACCGCTGGACATGACGGTGTCGGAGGTGAGAGAGTACATTCCTGAGCATGTTCGGAGGTTGCGGAAGGATAGTGGGCAGGTGGAAGATGGGGTTTCGGCTTTTCTGGATCCGAGGTGGGATTCGCTTGGTGAGAGTCAGTTGAGGAAGTGGATCCGGAGTCACAAAGACGTGGCGTTGAAGTGGTACGGACAGGATGTTGTGGATTATTATGCCAATTGAGAAAAGAGCACCGTGAGGAGGGTCCAATGGATGCAGTCTCGCTCCTTGCGTCGGCCTTCAATGCATGACTACGGACACGATCTGTAGCTCACTCGAGTATGCTCATCCGAGCGCATTCGACTTCGACCAACCCCGACTCACTATTCCTCGTCAGATTCAGATTCAGATTCAGATTCAGAGGAATCGTCATCGTCCTCGTCGTCGTCGTTGTCGTCTTCTTCGTCCGAACTCGGCTCTTGAAGAGGATCGTCGACACTTGAATCTGAGTCGGAGGAGTCGGAGGAGTCGTGAGAGAAATCCCAGATTTGAAACGAATGCTCGGCGCTAGATTTGGTATTCGCCTTCAGCAGGTCGTATGCGAGCCCGTCAATGCCGCGAATGGTAGCCTCGACATCTTTCTTGTGCAGAAGTTCCGGGTGGTCGAGCAGCGTCTTGGTTATCACTTCCCGCAACTCTCGCTCCTCATCTGGTGTTGAGCCGTACACCTCCTCGATGGTCTGAGCAAACTTCGTACCCGACCAGTGAGAGGCAACGGCATTCTGGAACCTCTTGCTGGCAGCGCTTCGAAGCGATGGAATTCCGTACTTGCATGCAACGGCGAAGACTTGAGCGTGCTCAACCATATGTCCCTTGTTCATCTTCCCAGCCGCCTTCGTCTCAGGGATCAGCACTCCATCTGGTCCACGTTTACGTGTAGACGTGTCGTCGATTCGGTACTGTTGCTTGTAGCAGAAGTCGACCATTATTGCTACAGTCTCCGGGTCGTCGCAAGAGCGATCAAGATCGGTGTAGTCGCGGGCCTTGAGATCGATAACCCCGTCGGTAGATTCTTTGAAACGACCACAGATGGCAGCTTTGAAGTATTCGGACTGTGCCGCAAGAATGATCTTGTGGACCTTGAAGGTGCGAGGACCGCATGAGATCGTGAAGTCGGAGAGTGCGCTGGTGGTCAGGAACCTGTGCGTAAAGTGTCAGTTAGATTTCGATAGTATGGAAGTGCGGTGGTGCGCACTGCGCGAGACTCGGGCTCAAACGATGGAGTGCCTCTTCGCCGCCCATGCGCTTCCCGTCTGTATCCTCTCGAAGAAGCCAACTGGTGAGTTCATAGCTCTTGCGCTCTTTTGCGATGATAGAGATGGCTTTCTTGACCAGACCACTGGCGTTTGGGTTGTCGATTTTCTGGAATTGACGTTAGTTGAGGTGTTGAGAGACACAGTGTGGAATGAAAGAGCACACCAATGTCACGGCAACCGCGAGGAGCATTTCATCGAGGGTGTTTCTGGCGACTCCGTATCCGAGCCATGTCAAAGCGTCTTCATATGTGATGAGCCTCTGGCTCTCTTGTGCCATACTCATGGTGCACGACACCTGCGTCCCTCGACGACGAAGAGTTCGGATACGACTTCGGCAAATTCGATTTGTGTGTGTAAGTTGCAAGTGAGATTCGGCGCCAGGTTGAACAGAGAATTGTTCTTGTGTGAAGGCTAGACTGCGCTAGCCTAGGCTGGAACGCCAAGCTGAAGCAGGTGAATGATAGTTGAGCGTCACAAGCCCGCCGACTGAGCGAAGGAGAGCACGAGATGAGAGAGTAAGCTTGTGTCAATTCAACGCAATGAGTTTATGGCTGGCGTGTGTTCACGCCGTGTGTTCGCTAGGTAAGTCAAGGCGTTCCCGGACATAGTGCGCCATTCGGATGGCTACCGTAAAGCACTCATTATGCCAATCTGCGCAGGAAATCGACGCTTCTGCTTGCACGAAGACTCTTGTTTGCAATATCAGCGCCCATCAGCCTCGAGAAGGATGATCGAAGATGGTCGGAACATCGCCTCCACAGCCGTGCACTCATTGATTCTTTCCAGCCACCAATAGATCGTACGCTAGGCCTTCAACTGATTCAATTGCGGCTCTGATGCAGTCCTTGCGCAGGAGCTCCCGGTGGTGCAACAGCATGTTCCTGACGATCTCACGCAATTCTTGCGCATCTGTGGGAGTGGACGTGAAGACCTCCCGAATGACATCTCCAAACTCAGATTTGTGGCAGCGATATTGCACCGCGAGCGAGAATCGCACTTTGGCATAGGCTCGAAGTGACGCCGCGCCGTACTTGACCGCAATGGCGAACATCTTCGCATGCGCAAGCATGTCGACACGTTGGCGCGTCATGCAACTGGGCTGCCTGCCCTCTAGCGGGTCAGGCCAGTCGTCAAGACCGTGAGTAGATCCGAGCTCGTACTTCTTATAATAGAGAAAATGAATGAAGAGCCTCACGGCCTGCGGATCATCGAACTCGGGATAGGGTCTCTCGTCGTCCATTGGTGTCAAGCGAATGACCTTCGTGATTCCCTCCTCGAAGCCGCCGAGAATGGCTCTCCTGAAAAAGGTAGATTGACCCATCAGCACCACCGCATGAACTTTGTAGACATCTGATCCGCATTTGATGGTGAAATCAGAAGGCTCGCCAGTCTTGAAAAGCCTGCGCATAGTGTCAGTCCTGCGAAGGCACGCTAGACAGCGGAATCTCTTACTCAACCATCCCATTCGTCACACTCCTCGTTGATAGCTCGGCTTTGTCTTCCCTCATGAAAGCCACATTTGCGTCGTCGGAGGAGCTCATTTCGCTGTTGATGGGGCCCAAGTCACTTGTTTGAGGAGTTGTGTGCAGCTTGTACGTCAGTCTGAACTGGACGTGGCAGCTTCAAAGCAGTGTCGCGATGGAGAATTCGTCGGAAGACAAGCAATGAGATAAAATTGCGCAGTGTGTTGAAAATGCAGGTAGAATGTTTCGTGTGTGACGCCCACCAGAAGTGGAGCACGGGATCGTCTACGATGGATACTGCGCTTACCCGTGCCGGACATGTGACACACCAAAATCATGTGAACGTGTACCCATAATTGATCTCTGCTGACGAATCAGCTGTCAATTGTGATGTTGAATGTGTTCAAGGACAATTCGGAACAGACATCATACCTCAGGCCCTCTACTGCGCTTGAGCATCTCGAAAGCCAGTCCAGGGCAGCCCTTTACAGCCACTTCGATATCAGGCTTGTGAAACAGCATCGGATGCCAGCTCAGAACGTTCGCCAAGGCCTCCAGCAGACCTTCATCTCCAGCCAGGTCTTCCGACCGCACGAAGTGGATCATATCTGCCAGCTCTGGCGAGTCGAAGTGACGTGTAAGCTGAATGTTGAGCTTTTTCATCGCCAACGCCTTCAGTCCATCGATGCCATATTTTATAGCTGCGGCGTATACCTTGGTGTGCACGAGTAGACGAGGCTCGACGGTGGCGTGCGGTGAGGGCAGCGGGATGCCGAATGTCGCATTCCTGTCAGAGCTTGACAACGACCAGGTTCCAGCTTGCGAGATCGTGTGGCAATTGATGGTGATGAGTGGTAATGCCTGAGCTGCCATGGCCGTGTTCGGTCGTGACAATTGCCCGGATGCTCTCATCACTCCTGACTGTGGGTAGGAATCCGGGCCTCCGAATGCACACGTGGCTGACATGCCATAGATCTGCCCGTAGTCGATGGCATCCGAACGCACGCTGGACGTCCTGCTCGCACGATATTTGCTTGAAAACCTGGCACTGGCGGGAGGGGTCGTGGTCGCTTGATAATTAAGAAAGTACAGATACTCGACGACCAGTCTGATGATTTCGTCTTCCTCGGGGAGGTCGACGCGGTGTACAATGTTCTCCTATTGCCGTTGTTTCAGTATTGTGCACGCTGAATATCGCTGCTGATCTTGCTCACCTCCCATCCTCGTGTTTGGACAGCAGCCTCGAGGAATCGGGAGCGAGGGCACACAATCGCTTTGTGTACCAGTTGTTCGATGCCATCTCGACCGAAGAGAGACAGATCTGAATACTGCTTCGTCTGGTATAAGTTCGCGAGCCCGGTGTGCAATTCCTGTTCAGGTTGTGGATCCATTGAGAGCATCATCGTCACTTTTTGGGCGGAGAACAGCTGAGAATCGACGGGAAGAACAGTACTTATCATGTAGCTCCCGATCTGATCGTCTCAATGCCATGGTGTAGGCGTACGAGCAAGGGAGGATTCCTCCTGCTATTCTTGTCACCTGCGTCGCTCCTTTCTGTTGCTTGTGCCGACCAGCCGCATGCTTTACATCTCACAGGAAATTGGCTGTATACCGTACGCAGGTGGCCACTGCACAATGCCTGCTGGAGAACGCGATTTAATGTGTGTCAATAGGAAGATGGAAGTGATGTTCGAAGGAAAGAAGAATTGCTTTCATTTTCATTCTCCGTGCCTATTAATAGAAATACTAAAATCTCCAGCGGTCACCCGAGTCCCGACTTTCAACACCTTCCTCCAAGCACATTCCATCAAAATGGCGCACAATTCCATCATCAAGCGGATGTGCCCTCGAAGTTCACGTACCGATCCAATGCTTCCTGCAACTTCATCTCCCTCCAGGCCGCTCGCTTTGATGATATTGCCGCGTGCATCTTGTCTCGCTGCCTCTGCTCGGAACGGATGAGCGCCTCCCTCCTCGGCCCTACCCTGCTCTCCATCTTTATCGGACACCTCAGATCCGGCATCCTTTTGGCCTTTACGATGTCTTCATACGGCTTCACCGTCACAGATCTCACTCCGACCTTTCTGTACAGGGCAAGAATCCGGCCACTGAACACCTGATGGAGTTTTGCAATCGAGCGCCGTTTAACGTTGGAAGACTTCAACTTTGCTCCACGCTTCATTCCATGCGCGGCCTCGTTATACTTCAGCTTAGAATGATGTTTTCCGAGCACATAAGTTCTCCATTCCGCAGGACTGCCATTTGAGTTCCACAGAAATTTCTCGATCTTGCGATGAATTTCGAAGCATGCTGGTCGGCGTGCAATCATTTTCTGTTCGACGAGACGCCTGGCGAGTCCCATTTGGATCGGGTTTCCCATGCCGGAAGTGTTGGTCGCAATTGCACGCGCTCTCATCTGGCGGAGATGTTCGAGCGAGCCGGTCTCTGGTACTCGCATGGCAGCGAGGGTCGATTCTTGCAAGGCGGGACCATAGTCATGATGCTGCACCAACGGCGCTGGCTCCTTGTAGTGTGCGCTTTGAGCTTTATCCTCGTGACGGCCATGAGCTCCCCACACCTCTGGATCCATGGCTCTGGTCTGGCCAGTTGACTTCCCTTTCGGCAACGGAGCATGCAGTACGGCTGGCCTGACACAGTCGGACATGGCGGTTTCGGTACTCGTCTCGACCGCGTGTCGGCGGCGAGCGCGGTCGATGACCGACTTCACATCGCTGCTTCTACCCATGGGTTTGTCCTTTTCCACCGCAGTCTCCTCTATGAGTAACGGAACACAGCTGACGTTACCCCGGCCCGTCTCCTTCGCACGGGAGTACATCAAGCGCCAATCTCTGAAGCTGAGCCCCGAATGGACGGAGCGGTAATCGGACCCGTTGTGGCTTTCCCGGAGCTCGAACTTTGAAATCTTGCAGTCGGAGCCTCGTTCGTTCGTCTCGATGGGCATGGCTCTGGGACGCGCACGATGCAGTGCGGATGGGTAACGAGTCGATGAGATTGAGGATGCGGGAGAAAGTATCGAAATGAGAAGAGCCTCGAGAGAGAAGACCGTGGGTGTCCGAACTCTACTTGTCAGCATGCTCTGCCATTTTTCCAGCACGTCCGGACGAGACTGCGATTGAACCGACCGAGGGAGTCTCAATCCGGGCAGCTGTATCTACAAGTATGGTACCGCCGAAGTCAGGATCTGTACAACGCCGGTCGCAGGCTTCCCAGCCAAAGTATGAGCATGTCCCGACCAGACTCGCTGTCATTTGAGTCATTATAATGGGCGATATTGATCCACGGAACCGGAAGAACCAGAGAGAGGAACCAGCACATCCAGCACTCTTAGCACCGCGTCTGTTCACAGTGCGATACCTTGCCATCTTGCCATTCGATGCCGGCATCAAAAGGGTATCGCCCGCGTTGCACTTGTGGAAAGAACTTAACGACGGTCCGTATGGACTATGCATGATATGTGCACCAGTAAGTCGACTTCAAAAACCGGTCAGATCTTGGTTCCAATTACGCAACTGCAAATATGAGATCCAGGAACCATCGAAATCTCTGACCATCCTTTCAAAGAACCACCATTGACACTCCTGAACTTTGGTTGATTTTAGCTCACCCATCGTTACCAACGAACAACCAGACCACGACCACACAACGACCATACCACAACCATACAACAACCACGGTCTCGAGAAAACGGCAATGCCAATATTTGTTAAACCCCTTCTCACTCTCCCTGTCCCTCTTTCTCCTCTTTCAATCCCACATCTCAACTCGTCCTCATTCTCAACTGCACATTCACAACTGCAGCCAAAAGTCAACACCACCAGACTCTTCAACCATGACCCCAAACCCCAAACCCCTTCGCCTCTGGCGCAAACAAAAAAACGGCACCTTCTCCCCACCCGGCAAAGCTCCCGCAACACTCAAACTCACCCTCCCCTGCGACATGCCCTCCCCAGACAAACCCTGGATGGAACGTATTCAGATCATCGAACGGCCACCTTACATCCCACCCATTCGGCCAATGCCCATCGTGTGGGAGCTGAAGCACAACAACCACTCCCTCCGCAGCAGCAAGTCCGAGGAGATCGCTTTCCTACACCTCGGCACCGCACCCGTACCGGCCTCGGACAACACCGGCGACATGAAGACCCTCCAGCAGAATCACGCATCAAACCTGCTCCGACAGACTCCGGAATGGTCGGCGAAGAAAGTCCTCGCGGCCAGAGCGACGAGTGTGTTTCTTGAGAAGCAGCAATGGTTATGGGGTAAATTCGATGGAAGTAGCTGTGCTGCGAAGAGATCGGCGTTGATTGTGGATATCACGTGGGCTTGCAAAGAGATGGATAGGAGGAATCAGGAGTTTTTTGACGAGGTCGAGCTTATGGAGCAGACGAGGATCATGGAAAGGATGGAAGAAGGTGAGAGGGAGGTTTGCAACTGAAATTACATGTCAGGATCAGATTCATTGGCTTTGAGACTATTTAGCGTATACCACTTCTACGAGATGCTCAAGATCCCGCGCCTTCATCTCCCACTGTCTCATGACTCTACTCGCCTCTGTGATAGTCCAAGCATCCAATACTCTCCAGCAGCGTCCACACCTGCGCACTGTCCGCCATCTTCCTCCACTCCTTCTCCGTCTCGAAGTTCCTCCTGGTCCGTCCCCACTTAATGGCATCCTGACGCTGCTGCTCGGACAGCAAGGCCACTTCGTTCTCCGAGACGCTGATCTCCGCAATGCGATCCCTCAAGCTACCCGGCAAGTGGCTGGGCACTCTTGTGTCCCGGAATGCCCGCTTGGCATCCGGTTCCGCGGCGATGCGCTCCTCTTGCCATCGTACGAAGCGTTGGGGATCGTGAGAGTGTACGAGTAGAATGTCAAGCTTCTGAGTCACGGCGTGTAGGTCGCTACCGTCACTAAAGGCGCCTTTGCGATGTGGCTTGAAGTTGCGTTTGGGAGTTTCCGGAGTGTTGGTAACGTCAGTCAAGGGCTGTTCCGGTACATTGGGAGCAAGTCCGGAAGCAGAGCTTGTCATCGAAGTGCAGCTGGGTTTTCTCATCTGCGCGACGGGCGAGCTCAGGCCGCTGTCGAATGATGGAGTGACCTCGATCGCAGGAGGATTGGGCGTGACTGGACGAGCTGCAACACTCTGTTCCATGCCAGATTGAGCGAAGTCGAATCGTGGTGGACCAGAGTAGTAGAGTCTCTGTAAATTGCGGGATAGTGGACCGATCCCACTGAGTACTCTTGACGACGTTACCAGTTGGAGACCCGTGCGCCAGAGATCAACAATGTACGCTCCATCGGCGGCAATAATCGAGCGCTGAAGTCGCCTACGAGCACTCTCAAGGTCTGAAAGCTCGTGCTCTCCACCATCAGCAGTCCTGATGGAGCGAATACTTGTGCGGCGGTCACCGGGAAGTGCTCTCGAATGTCGCCGGTCGACGGACCCTCGGATAGACCCATTTGACGGGTGAATCTCGCTCCCGTGAGACGTGTGGGTAGTCAGCTCCAAAGAGGCGAGCGTGCCATGTTCGTCTTCGAGCATAGTCTGTCGCCTGAAAAGCTCTGTCTTCTTCAGAAGGTGAAGACCATCCCGGCCCAAGCCCGGCTCGCGCTCGTCCCAGTCGATGCCGCTGAAGTTCGTGTCCTGTTGATAGGCTGCAATATTCGATCCTGGCAGCGCTGCATTGAGATCATCGATGAGTTGACTTGGATAGTAGTGTTCCTCCAGAACGTATGACAGAAACATCGCCCCACGGTCTGTCAAGCCGACATTGTTGAGCGTGATGTAGGGAATCGACCGCAGGCCGCATCGCCGCTTAAGTACAGTCCCTTGGGCCATGAGGTTGTTGGTAGAATCACCATCAGCTGTCATTTCGGTCGTTGTGTCCACTTCCGCCTTTTCACCCATCTCTTCCGCCAAGGATACCACCGATGTCTCGCCGCCAGCGGGCATAGGAGTGATGTGTCGTTCGGCCATGTGCACACGGGCAAAGATTTCCATCGCTTTTGCACCAAGCTCGGGGTTGCCACTCAGGTCCAGCCGGCGCAGCTTGTAGCAGCCTCCAAACGCGCGCAAGAATTGCTCCCATTCGGCCGCTTCCTGATCGGTCTCGACTTTGATTTTGTTGTTTGCAAGATTCAAGGTTTTGAGACTGTACCTCGCCAGAACAATGACCGGTGCCAATCGCGCGAGCGATGCGGTCGTGATGGCATTATCGGAGAGCACAAGATCTTCGAGCGCAATCTTCGCTGCGACTGACTCCTCACTCAGCACAGACACCAGGCCTTCCGCCATCGCGATCACGCCTTCATCGCCGAGCTCTTTCCCAGGGACCTTCAGGTCAAGAATGTGACCGCCGTGGCAAACTTCATCTTGACCGCCAATTCCGCTACCGCTCCGCTTGCGCGCTCTTGAATCTCTCCTTTCCGCACCGCGTGCTGCCTTTGTCGCTTCCTTTTCCAAATCCCGTGCGATGATGTGGCCAAGCGCGGCTCCCGAATTCGCCCTGTTCGTGTAATCGAACTTGTTGGATTTGCCGCCCATGATGGATCTGCTCGTGATGAGTTCTTCGTCGGTGTCGCTGTCGCAAAGATCGGTCCAGGACGTCGAGATGGGACCAAATTTGTAGGGACGCTGGCGTGCCCCTTTTTTGTGGTCGTGACGTGTCTTACTGGAGATGGAGGTTGCCAAAGCGTTGAATCCGCGGCGCAGACGGTGGTGGTTCATCGATGGTGTTCAGGCTGAAACGCGGTGTGGAAGTTGTTTGTTTTGTGTAGTGGAAGTGGAGATGTTGTTGTCGCAAACGGATTCGGAAGTGACGCGGGTGGGCGGGTGGTGGCAGATGCCCGTCTTCGAGATCTCGACATGATAGGAAAGAGCTGCGCGGCGCGTCTTTCACATGACACATGTTTTGCAGTGAATGAAGAGAAGAGATACTACCTCGAAGGATCTGGCTTTCACTTGGGTTCTCCCGCCTGCAATACTACCTGGAGACGGTTTGGCGGCTACAGCTTCCGCAAACCCGGTCGCTCTGTCATCGCCCTTGAGACGATTCAGACCACAAACCTTCTCCTTGGCTGCCAAATCTCTGCATGAGACAAGCTGTGTGGTTCGCCCAAGTCTCTTACCACAGATCGCCTGGCATCGTTCGTTGTCAGACCATTATCTGCACAATATTGAGGCTCAATCGACCAAAAATCATTCCCACGTCCTGATGAGTCTGCCGTGTTGTGCCGTCTCTATTGCCTCTCTTCCACGTCCTTCTGTGTTTCTTCGTCCTGAGTGAAGGCCATCTGCCAAGGACTTGTGGTCTCGATGTATACATCTCGTTGCCGCGCCCATCGCTCAAGCCTGCTGAAGATGTCTTGCAAAGTTCGTGTACCTGCAATGTATGCTGCTTGCCATCATGCCCATTTCCGACTGTTGGAGACAAGGCGCAGCTTGGAATGATGGTGGAGGCATGCGGCAGGTACCGAACGAAAGACCTGATCGTAGGCATTCTCTGGCAGGTTTGCGGTGTTCGGACCAGTCGTGAGGACGACAAGGAGGTGCCAGGGCAACAGCAATGCCGTTCCATCAAGTCAGACATTGTACAGACGAAAAGAACGACGGAGAAGGATTCGGGGAGGTCCGAAGAGCACGTGGTGTTCAAGGTTCTGTATATGCGGAGGTTTACCCCTGTGTGCTGTAGCCAGGGATCGACTCTCGTGCGTAATTAACGATTATCACGCACACGTAAACTGGCCATTTTTGGTGTGTAATGTTCGTAACGTTCCCGTAACGACTTAGTGCTTTTAGTATATATCGGTCGGAGGGCTAGCGCGCTGTAGGCGCGGGTTTTTTAGTATATATATATAACGAGCTCGGCGTATACTTTTAGGTATCTATATACTACTAATACGCTAGGACGGAATTAGCAAGATATATCTATAGTAGGGTATTCCCGCGTTGCCCGCATTAGCTAGCGTTAGTAGACTATTAGTAGTAATAATAGTACTATAGGTAGTATACTATAGGCAAAATATATACTAAAGGCAAAAGGGCCCGCTACCGAAGCGTTTTTTTTTTAGATATATAGTACTAATATAGCGAAAGATATTAACTAAAACATACTAGAAATATAGCTTTAATTTTTATAATTTTTTAGCTATATCGCTAAGCGAGTGTTAGCACGCTAGCTTCTTTAGCGTTGACGCGTTAGTAGTATATGTGCACCCATGCTTTTTAATAGTTGTGACGTTATTAGCTATGGAAGGATTCTCTAATTGCGACCGTGCACGTGACCGACCGTGCACACGAGCGACCCCCTTCTAGAGCCGAGCAAAATGGAGCGGATGTGCTGGAAGTGCATCCCTCACATGTCAATCAACGCCTTCGTGATTCGACTGGGAACATCCTGGGCCCTGGATGCATCGGACATGAGATGTCCGCCATGACCCTGCTGTTGCGAGTCCTGCGAGGCCCATTCAAGCCCCATGTGCCCGGTCGTGTCGTGATTGCTGCTGTCGTTTATGGAGGTGCTGCTGATGGCCGGACTCGCCAGGGGCCACCTCGCTGCCCTCATGTGTAATTCTAGTCTACTCGGGTAATCGGATCACAACGGTTCCGAGATCAGTGTACCTGTGCGAGGGGGAAGGAAGGAACCATGTGGTCGTTGCAGAAACGAGTCCGAGCGGGAGCCAAAAAATGAAAGTGTTCAATAAAACTAATGAGGTTGGAGCAGAATGCATATTCAATAATTGGCTACGTACAGTGCATCCCACCCACTTTTCATTCATCCTCCCTCTTCCTCGTCGTTGCCATCATCCGACAAGGTCCCGGTCCAGGTCCAAGAATCGACCCCAGGATCGACACCTTCCGGCCCCCAATTTGCAGATCCGCTCACTTGCAGGTGTTGTCGCTGTATGTTCTGTCAGTCGATTGCTAACGCAGCAGCAATGTCAGAGGTGGTGGTTCCCACTTACTTCTGGCAAGTGCCATGAATGACAACCATGTTTCCATCACCGTCTGGATAAGATCCTTTGAAACAAGATTTTCCGACAGAGGAAGCGTCGCATGGGACTTGAGCGACGACCGCAGAGATGGCTGCGAACAGAGCGAAGACGTAGAGCTGCATTGTGGTAGAAGTGGGCAGCGAATGGCTTGTGTTGGATGGCTTGTGTTGGATGGCTTGTGTTGGATTCGGTTGTGTGGAGTCTTGAGATGGACGCTGGAGATGTGTTGGGCGAACAGTGGTTGCCGGACGGATTATATAGACGAAGGGAAGACAGCGCTCGCGCGTGCACGAACGTCCTGATGACGCACCGGAGCGGATGTGCTGGAAGTGCATCCCTCACATGTTGTATGCTATAATTACACATGTGACGGTGCAGCGGTGCAACGTCTTCTTGATTCGACCAGGAAGATCCTGGGAAATGCTGCAATTTGGATGCACCGTAAAATAATGAGATGCTGCTGCTGCCACCATAGACCTGGATCGAGCGGATGCTTACGGAACATGGGCACTGGAATAGCAAATTCCCCTTCAATGGATCCCCATTGCTTGGTCGACCTAATGATCTACCGCGTTGTTGCTCATCGAAGTCCGAATGGCAGGCAAAAAGGTGGAGTATGCTGTAGCATCTTATCCGGGGAAATGCTTCATACAGTGCACATTGTGCATGTAGGAGCTAGCGTCATAACCGTCGAATGTAAGCAACCAGTCGCAGGAGTGATCACGGGGCAGTGCAAAAGCAGCTCCACGGAGGTCCTGAATCTCCTGATCCGCGACACAGCACATTGGTCTGAATCCTGGTTGCGATTGGCTTGGTCTGGCTTCAGAGGGAATTGCGGTAATTTCGGACGCACATTTGTCTCTATGCTGACTTCAGACCAGCATCAGGGCTTTATTCAGGTCATCATCATCATCATGCTGAGACCATGCAGCGACCGCGCCAAACGGAAGCAACGAAACCCGATGTTCCGACACTGGAGTGCCTGGACTGTGAAGGTACTGCTGACATCGTTTCGCCGTACCTCGATCTTGTCGACGATTTCCGCGGAAGTCCGCGGATTCGACGATCTCAAGGTGTGAGTAAGAAACGCAATTTCCCTCCGCAGCAAAGAGTCCGGGTATCGTTGACAATCGTCGGATTCTCGCCTGTACGTAGCAACGTATTCGTGGAGGCCCCATTCGGGATACGGGGTCTCGAAACCCTCCACCCCCTCGCAGGCTCGGACCAATCCAGGACCGCAAGCAAGAAGGAGCATAGCGCTAGAAGTTCCTAGGACATTCGCATGTTCAAACTGGACTGCCGCTCCTCAACTGGACACGAAGTTTTTCGACCATTGAGCGTGCTACCGTATCGAGTCGGCACATCCTTCACGGCTCGTAGCGCCTTTCATACCACGTGTTGGTGGCTTCCACGGGACTCCAGCACAAGGCTAATGTGAGTCGTATTCTTCGAGCTGTGGCGTAAAGTGTCGTTAGCTGGACTGCGGCCCCAGGTCGAGGACCTCGTTCTTCCCCGAGGCTGCGGCGACGACGCTGCTTGATTCTAGACACTCAACTGCGAGTGCAGCCTGCAAGTCTCTCCGCAGGCATCTGCCTGCGGTCCAGTAGTCACTCCGTCCTCGCACATCCACCAGCAGTCCCCGACCGTCACCCGTAGCCTCCACGCCCCTCTCTCACACGCCCGCAAGCAGAGCCCGACCGTAGGACCATCATACCCGCGCAGCGCAGCCACTCTCGCGCGACCCCATCGGTCAGAAAAATCGCGACATGACGTTTCTTGCGCGGGAACGCCTCCGGGGGATATATCGGCGTCTGGCAGTGCAGAGCTTTCGATCCGCCCGAGAAAATCCAGGGCAGTGCGTAGAGAGCGCGTAGGAGATGCGTAGGTGGAAAAAGAAAGGCGGCTCAAAAAGCGCCAGGAGGCGTATCGTCTTCAATGCTTCCGAGGTGAGGTCTCATCCACCTCTTGGATTCCGAGGATTTAGAGCCTAAGGCAGGACCGTTGACGAGCCTAGCCCTGTCCACAGTGATTGCCGAAGCTTTGCCGATGGCTGTACCTTGTCAGCACCAGCTGGAACCTGTGCCTGTTCACCCTTCGAAGATGAGGCGGCCAGAATGGAACGATGGCATTGATGACATCAGCTCTGAGGGACTTCATCGAAGGGACATGAGTATCGAGACCGGGTAATGCCAACATGCGGTACTTCTCAGCAGAATCAAGACGTCACTGACGTACAGTATCGACTTGGCCAGGAACATGGAACAACGAGCCTCGCAGGACGAGTAGAACTATGGCCAACGTCATCCTATGACGGCTGCAGCGAATGGACAATCTGCCGGAGAGTCGACATGAAGTGCCATTGTCCATCGAGATCCTCGTCAAGCGCGCGTGGTTTGCATTGCCCCTTCCATACCATCCGAGGAAGACCCGCACCGTGCTCTCGTGCCATGCTGGTGCCATTGTGCTGTCGTATGATGCCCATGCCACCGGAGAAGAAAGATGCTAGATCCGGCGGTCTGAGGTCTTAGTTCTATCCGTGCTCGTCTCTTCGCTGCATCCCGCATCGCACGACAACGCTATCGATCTTGTCAAAGAAGTCGAGAAACCATCAACTAAATCCGTTCGCAGACAAGAGGACGTACAAGTGCACAAGTGAAGAAAGGAGCCCTGGAGATATCCCGTCGTTATCGGCAGTTTCTGCTGGGAGGAGCTAGCAACTCGCATTTACCGGCAATTCAAACTGCAGAGGATGGAGCGACCGAGCGAGGCAGTGCGAACAAGGGACGTTCATTGCAGACTAGGGACGAAACACGTGAATCCAGGACTAAGCACTTGCAGGACAAGGGCCAGAAGTCCCAGGACGTCGCCGTAACTTCGGGCTCGTACTGGCTCGTCGGGGAAAAGCTCTGTCAGCACTAGGGGCCGCGGAAGCTCTTGGGCGGTCCTGGTGGCGCGAGAACTGAGGTGACGGGAAGAGCACTCGAGCACATGGGATGACCCCTTGTTTGCGGTCTCAAACGGTGAATCCTGGAGTCGATTGGCTCATCTGGTTGTGCAACTTTCGAAAAATGAGGCGGTCACCATGCCTATGCGCTCCGGATGTTGTGCATAGAATCCCTGGATTGGTTCCAGACCCTTGAGCAGCATACTGACAAGTCTATGCCAATGCAAGTTCGAAAAAACTGCCGCTAGCGCTAACACTCGCATGCACGAAACACGCTACATGAGACACTATAATTTCGGTGGAGGAATGGCAATGGCAAGGCTGGAGGAGCATGGAGGGAGGTAGTATTATAGATGAGAAGATGCCAGCGTAAGAACGTCTTTTTTGCCTCACCATTCTGCATCTTTTCGTTTAAACACACTCATTTGTTCATTTCACATTCATACATACCACTTTCAAAACCACTTTCACTTCAGTCATCCAGCCAACCTTCAAAATGAAATCCGTCATCTTCGCCATCGCCACTCTGGCCACTCTCGCCGCAGCCACCGCGGACAGCCTCGTCGTCAGGCACATCGTCTCGGACGAATTCGCCCAGATGAAATATCGCTCTGTCCACCGCCGCATGGTAGGAAGCCCCCTCGTCCTTTCTCCATCTGCTTCCCAGCTGACCGTTCCCAACAGCCCCAGGGCTTGGACCAAAACACGTGCGAGACCTACTATGACTGTGGCGCCGGCCAACAAGTCATCTACAAGGAAGGGGAAGGCTGTACTTGCAAGGTATCGCTCTTTCTTCGCTGTTGCTTGAATCTCAGACATCTCTGACATGCGCATCCAGATCACCAACGGAGGCGAAGCCTGCGCCGCCGCCGGCGGCGACGGCAACAGCTGGTACACCGACGCCGAAGGACACACCTGCTGCGCTTTCGGCGGTGGCTCGCCTTCCCCGGAGCAGCAGAATGCGAAGGCACTCTGCCCCAAGAAACACAACGGTACACCTCCTTGATCTCTGTCATCAACCGTCATTCACCGCGGCTCAATCGGATCTGGAGTCTTCTGTCGGACACTTTTACTTCGCATCACGCGGAGACATTCATACCTCCCTTGCGCTTATGGTCATTTTCCATTTCACATACTGTTGTACTATAGTGTGGTAGCAAACATATCGGGACATGGCACCAACACTCCTGCGCAGTCTCGATCATATCAGCGTCGACGTTTTCGATGAAGTTTGTGGACAGTTCATGGCGCCTTTCCAACGACTCGTCCGCATCGTTGTACGGATGTGTACAGTGCCGAAATGGCCTGGAAGCACTGTTCTCTACTTCCTCAGCGACATCTGGGCAGTCTGTGCCAGTGTGAAGTACTCCCTACGCGGTATATTTCATCCAGAGCATGTGATACTTACTGAAGCATGTCTGAGGCCTTGTGTTGGTCCCAGCATGAGTGACTGACTTTGACGCTAGACATGCCTCAAGATATGCTTCTGGGAGGCGGTTCCGGTTCAGTTCACGATCAGGACATCGGATCACCCCATTGCGAGGACCTCTCCCCTGCGCCATTGGACGGTCTGATCTCATGAAATCAAGCTGAGGGAAGTCCTGCCCAGCTTGACCAACCCTCGCTCGAGACCAACACTTCACAGAAAGAATCCGACCGCTCACTCCAGATTTGCTTTGATTCAAGACAACAAGCGCCAACATGAAGCTCACCTCCTTCTCGACGTTCGCCATGCTATTGTATGCAGTACTTGCAGCTCCGATTGTACGCTTCCTTCGAAGATCGATGAGTCTCTCATCCATCTAATGCATTCACAGTCGAAGTCAGACTCCAATCCAGTTCAGAAAGACGACTGCGTATGCCTCTCTCCACATTCATTCAGCCACAAGGCCCGCAACGGAGACTAGACTGACCATGATATCAGGACTGTGCTCGAGCAGCATGCGAAGGGGTATGTCATTGGGACTGATCATCTCCAATTCTCCTTGACTGATTGACTGATGGCCTTAGACACGGTCGCCAGGCGGTGTCTTCACTCCTCCAGGGGGTACCCCGTGCACGCCCACAACCAGCAACCCACCGAATCTGTGAAGCCTGAGAAGGCGCGACCATGTGCACCCCCGAACGAGGCGATGGAAGCAGTAGGTGGCGTGGAATCCATTAAGAGACGAGAACAACGCGACGAATGCTTGTCGTGCTTGTCGGAAGGTCGCGATCACGATTGAATGGAGGTCGGCAGCTAGACGCCATTTGGGTCGCAATGAACGCAGGCATCGCCATGCTCGACTGGCGAGACTGGATTGATTCGTGGTTAAACAGCAGTCGTACATCGCTGTTGTTCGGCACATCCACCCTCTCATTCTTTGGAAGTCAGTGTTCGCCCAACTCACCACGCCGTTCAAGTCTTACGCCACCATTCTCCGGTTCCGTGTGCTCGTGACTTTCACGGGCCACTTTCATCCACCGCTCTGTCACTTGACTGCCGAAGTGGATCTCTCCTCTCTGCCGCGGAGTCCTTCTCCTCCAGTCCGCAAGAGCAACGTCGGTATCAGCATGAACATTATCTCTCCATTCAGGCCTCCTGGTGTCGTAGTTGACTCTTGAGAACTCTGAGCTATGGGAGGGCTCGGATCTTGCAGCAATCTTTGCTCGAGGAGAAATGTTGTTACGCTCGAGCCCTGTCACGATCTTGTAAATCACTCCCTGGAACAGCGAGCGCCTTTCCCGATGATGCACAGCGTGCGGAGGTATCATTGAGACCGCAAAGCTTGCCGATGGGTCAACCTCGTGGCGGTGGGCAATACTCCCGTCAAGTCCTCATTTTCGGGAAACGAGGCACGGAATCAGGACAGGTGACGGGTTGTGGCTCATGAGACTAACGATCGTGACTCTAGGTCGCCGTTGGGCTTGTAGTGGAATCGTACTGAGAAATTGGTGCTGACGAGGACCAGAAGAGCTTCATGTTCTAGATTGACTAATAGGGAAAGAGCTCCACTAACACAAACTCAGCGCAACATCCATACACGTCCGTCAAGCAACGTCCACCAGCGCACACACTCGCAGCGTAGTGAAAATCACTCAAGAACCAGATGGCGCAGAAGGATCAAGTCCCAATCCTTTGAAGTATCCATCAGTGCTTGGCGCGCGGCCCAAGAAGTCTTCGAGCGACTGCAGCGGAGGCCTCGCACCGCCGGGCTGCAAGACGGTGGTGCGGTACTTCATCCCGATCTCGCCGTTGAAGAGGTTCTCTCCGGAGAAGAATGTGAAGAACACGTCGTCGGCGTACACCTTACACCAGAGATATGCGTAATAGTTGGCGGAGTAAGCATCGTTGATGGTGTACGTTTGGAGGGTTTCGAAGTGGCCCCAGTCGAATCCCAGGCCGAGGTCACTATAGTCCGGCACAAGGGTCACGGATCTAAGCAGTTGATTGCCCAGTGCGTCCACGTCGAGTGATGCGGCCACGTCAAGGCTGGTAATGTTATACAGGGCCTGGTCGTAGCGAGTCAAGTAAAACTGGAACAGGGCCCTGCTACCCACCTGGTTTGCGGTGGAATTCACAAACTTCGCAACAAGGTCGTCGGGAATGGTCGCCGGGGGGAGTGCAATGGTACCGGTAGTATCGTTCTGCGTCTTCCTCCACGCGGCAGCCCCTTGGGGCGAAAAACGCGACCAGTGAAAGGAGATGCGCTGCACAGTCGAGTCAGAACATCACATTGCGCATAGAATTGTCCTCATGTTGTACCTTCAAGGCTTCTGGCTGAGAACCCCAGCGCTCCATGAGCTGGCTTGGGAACTCAGCGAAATCCTCCGGAACGCCGTCTGGTCCAAAGTTACGAGAGTAGCTGGTCCGGGAGCTTAACTGGTGCATACAGTGCCCAAGTTCGTGGAGAATGGTACTCGGATCGGCTATGAGGCTCGGCATCTCATCCTCGTTGTCGGATTTTGGGGAGGAGCCAAAAGCGGCGACCGCTGGGTAATGTCTACAGCCGTCGGCGTCTATGAATCCGTTGCGTACACCTTGCTCGTACCCTACGCCAGAGTTGCCGACGTCGCGGTGGAACAGGTCAAGGTACCTGAAACGAGAGACGGAAAGAGGTTAGTCATGTCTCAAATTCAAAAAAAAGCCAAGGGCACTCACAAGTAGCCAACCCATCCGCCATCTGTACTCGAAGCGGGATACGCATCTATGAACGCCTGGTTGTTCCACACTGCGTAGAGTTGTACGTCTGGGTACCACACCAGGTCGCTGCCGTTACCGGTCGGTGACAATTCGTCGGCGTCCTGGCCCTGAATGCGATCGAATCGGAGTCCATAAATCTCGCCGTAAAACTCCAGGATTTTAGGGACCGTGATGTTGATGGGAAAGTAGTCGGCGTATTCGTCGGTGTCGAAATCGGCGGCCTTGTCTCGAATTGTGTTGTAGTAGTCTCTGAGATGGTGTCAGCCGTCACTCCCCCCAAAATGGGCTAGATTCAAGTCTGAATCGTGCTGTCGGACAGATAGCAGATTCAGCTCCACTTGACAGAGAAATTGGTACTCACTGATCCCATGTGTAGGACGTGTCACTTTTACCGATAGCGCCCACGATGTTCTTGTCTTGCGCTTTCAATTCATTGAGAGCTTCCTGCTCATCCTCTCCAAGCGGGGTGACATGGACTTGGAGATCTGTGATCAAGTCGTCCACTGCTTTCGCTGATCCAGCAACGTTCTTTGATGTGGCGAAATCTGCGTAAGAGGTATAGTTGAATTGCTGAGCAATTTTCAATCGCAATTCCACAATCTCGTGCTGGAGCGAAACGTCCTTCGGGTTCGAATTGAAGGTCACGAGGAGCGCCGTGTACCTCGTGGTCTCGTTGACACAGTAGTTGAGGATGTCTTCGTTGTAATCGAACAAGCTGACGTTCAGCTTTCCAGCATTCTCGCCTGTGGCTTTCGGCAATGACTGGATGTCTTCTGCAGGTAGACCTTCGAGTTCGTCGGCCGTAAAGTATGCGTATACCTCGTTGTCAAAACTTGCGTAGTACTCGTTCTTGAGGGCTTCGATGCGATCCGTCATGTTGTGAAATGCGTTGCGTTCGGGACCGACTGGGATGTTCAGACCATTTTTGGAGAAATCGCGCCACACACCCACCAGGGCGATCCGGTCCTCTTCGCCAAGAGCAGCGCCATTCGTGGTCGTGTTGTACTGATAGACATGGTCAACCAGTTGGAAGAAGTCGTCGCGTGTAAAGACATCATTCAAAGCGGCCGTGATGTTTTGGCCAAGTTCGTCTGCAGCTTCCCCGAGCTTTTGGTCGGTCCCGGCATCGTACAATCCAATCGGCAAGGCTCGATCGTAGAAATCATTCTCAAACTGGAGCCACAGCAGGACTGTGTTTTCGAAAGTCGCGGCGTCTGGGGAACCCACGCTGTCGACAATGTGCTGAACGGTCGAATTGATATCCGCTATGATCGATGCACACAGCTGCTGGATCGTTTCCACCGTATCATTGTAGACGAAAGGCAATACTGGTGGCCTTGGAATACCGGAAGACAAAGTGCCAACATTCGCACCGGCGTCTCTGGGACTCTGAACACAAGACCCGAGGTGCAGCAGAGCAGCGAAGATGACAAGAGGCTTCATTCTGGCTTTCCACGGGGTGGGGATCGGTCCAAATGAGGGCTGTTTCTCATCAGCCTGCGGCCAGTCTCGCATGGAGTCAGTCCAGTCTCGCGACTCACCAGAGGTTCAGCGACGGTTCAGCCTGGAGCATGAAGAGGAGCAACAAGTTGAGTCCGTGAATAATGTTCTCAAAGGCAGGACATGACCCTCTTCTCACTCTGCAATGCGACCGTCACCCCATGGGCGTGTCATCTCGCGCTGTCAGCATGTCTAGGTCCGAAATTGCTTCTACAAGGATCGTGATGCAGCTTGGTCTAGAATCTGAAGCTTGATCCGCCGTTCCCAAAAGCTTGATGACACTCGCAAGCACTGTTGGTCTGGCAAGCTGCAGGATGTCCATAGTGCAGGGTCGAGATACTTTTCTAGAACGCAAAATGGCTCTTGTCTCTTCAGTCGACCGTGCTGTCAAAGACGGCATGATTTACAGAATCTGCGCACCATTTTTGGACAGGAAACAGACATGAGCGCCGCAGACCGTTTGGCTCACGGCCCTTGCTGTCAGATCATGCGTTCGAGTGAGATTTGATTCAATAATGACCAATCTTGATCCGCAGCAGCGATAGCGCCGATTCACTGTCAGATGTGGAACGGAGCGTTGGGGTCATCGTGTGATGTCGGAGGGAGGAGAAAAGGAACCTTGTTCTTGACGCAAGCAGGTCGTGTATACAAGGCTTCCATCGTCGAGGTACGGATCTTCCGGACTTTGGAGGTGGTCTCTCCATCCTCGCCTGGGCAGCCGGCAGCACCCAAAAGTGGGCAGGTCGACGGTGGACACGTCGGGTTGGGAGAAGTACAGGAGAAGACCGCTGTACATCGGACACATTTTGGCTCCGCGGTGCTCGTGTCGGGCCCAGGCGAGCCTTTTGTCGACATCTCATGTGGAGGCTTTCATAGACTCCACGAGGCGCGTGGCGAACGACCTCGGGAGCAGGTTAGCTGCTCCAGGGCCCAGGAAGCGCGGGACCCGTTGGAAGTGCCACCATCTTGAGAGCTCGGCACTGCCCTGATTCGGTTCTTGACATCAGTCCTGATGGTGACTGGGCATGTCGAGATGCTGGGGATGGAGGAAGGATGAAGGTGGCAGGAAACCTTATTCAGGTCGACGTCGACCGAGAGTTGCGGGTGGAGCAAGCAATGGGATCTCGACTTTGGTCAGATGTACGCTTGTCGAAACATTGTCTACAGGAAGTGATCGCTACCACACGATTCTTTGTTGGATTGCTGGAGCCTAATTAGATCTCAGAGAAGGGAGGAATACCTTCCATTGCAGGGATATTGTATTACTAAGCTGGAAAGAGCTGAACATTTCTTGCCCACGTTCCTGACATCCTTCTTCTTTCAACTTCAACCCCGTTGCCAATGAATGTTCAGTCTCTTGTCCCACATTCCATCGCACTACAATGTGGGAACCGGTCAGCCTTCCGTTCATGAATGACATCGCCCCGACTTTGCCGACAGCAGACGAGATCCGGGCCTGCACCAACGTCTTATGCGAGCGCTTGGCTTCCAAAGTTGTAGCAGTCAACGACAGTATCATTGTCAAATTCGGAGGCGGCGTCCATGTCCAAGAAGGCCAGACTTTGATATATCTGGAGAGACATGTTCCTGACGTGCCGGCACCTCGCCTCTATGCGATGTATCACGACGCTGAGCAACTGTTCCTGGTAATGGAGCGCGTGCCTGGGAAGCAACTTGACAAAGTGTGGCCTCTTCTGACCGAGCCCGAGAAGGACTCGATGGTCACTAAGCTCTGCGAAATTTTCGAGTCGATGCGGCAGGCCGAGTGCCCATGGTCTGACTTCTTTGGAGGTCTAGACGGAGGCCCTGTACACCACCACCTGCTATACAGCCAGAGAAAGGGCGACCGCAAATTTCTCGGACCATTTCACGGCCAAGCTGCCTTCGTCGCAGGCTTGACGAACAATTTCCGAGCTCTGGTGGAACGCAACCACCGTCCGGACTTCAAGGTCCGCCACTTTGAAGCTCACCTTGGGAACGTCCTAGGGAGCTTTCGTTCGACGTTGACACATTCCGACCTACACAAGACGAACATCCTGGTTGCAGAAGTCTCAAACGAGGGAGCAGAGCGATCCTTTGATGTGACGCTTGTGGATTGGGAAATGGCGGGCTGGTATCCAGACTTTTGGGAGTTCTTTTCCATTTCCTCCAGCTTTGACTATGTCTATTGGGAAGAGGACTGGTGCTGGCGGGCTGAACAATTTCTGCAAGCGTGGCCTGCCAAAGCAGCCATGTTGCGCATGCTTGACAAAGACATGCGTATCTGAGGCACTCAGGGTAAGATGAAGTAAAGAAGAATGCCATTGACTTGGTAACATTGCTTATCTCGAATCATCCGCCACGTCTGGGTCTGTATGTCAGCGACCATTGCGGAAGAAACGCGGCTGTTAAGCATGAGCGCGCGTCAGCTTCTCCAGGCGAGCGCCGAGTGCGACTATGGCGGGAGGGAGGGATTCTGGTGCGGACTCGATGATGGGGGCGATGGCTTCCTGAACACGATATAGGGCAAGGAAGACGATGAATCATGTGGAGCATAAGGCTTGTCATCGTCCGCCTCGTCAACCTGGCAAGTAGAGCGTAGAAAGTCAGCGGCTGTTGTGTAGGGTGGAGTGGAAAATGACACGGTGGTGGCCGACACTTACCTCATCGTCGAGTTCCTCGAGCTCCTCGATCACACGAGCAAACGTCTCACGATCTTCTTGTCGCGTGTCATTGTCAACCTCGCCTAGGTGTTCGTCATCTTCTCTGTCTTCCGATGGGAAACATGCCGCCTCGTCGTCAATGTTCTTGCTGTTACTCTTGCGATTGGCTTTTGATCGACTCTTCTTGGCAGGTGGCGGGGCGTAGTCCGCATCAGAGATGCACTGGCCGCTTCTTGAAAGGCTTCTTCTTGCTCGGCTTCTTCCTCGTGGGTGCGGGCGTCGCATCTTCCTACGAGTGAGATGCTGGCGTTGACGAGGATCACAACTTATACCGAAGCGCGCAGCAACCCTCGGCTGCGCAGCGTATGAATAGCAAGATCCGTCCATTCGTTGCATTTGATTACTGGTCTCCGCCCCTCGCCTGCTCCATATGGCTCTCCATCCTCCTTTGTCCAGATTATTTCGATCGCCCCGGGCTCAGAACTTCGCTTCCAGAAGTTGACTCCCTGCTGTTTCGTCGGTGTCGGCAAAGAACGCAGGACGGAGCTGATCTTGTCGGAGTCGACGTCGTCCTCAAGAACGAATCCAATGGGCGTTATTCGATGCAAACGCGCCGACTGTCCAGGAGCCCAGTTTTCTTTCTCCTCGTATCGCATGCCGCTTTGTGCAATGATGTCGCCAGTCACATGAAACATGGTTCCTGTACCATTCGTGCGGTCTGTTTCCACGAACACGCCATCGTGGTACCGTTTGGCGGGATCAAGAGGATCGTGAGCTACCGAGTCCAGCTCTGGTCTGAAAGCACGATAGAACTGCCGATCTCGTAGTTGTCGTAAAAGCGCCAGTTTCTGTTCTTGGGTCATTTGCTGAAAAGCCGTTCGCTGCTGTGGATCTAGCTGCTGTAAAAGATGTTGAATATCCTGTTGGGTGAATCCGGGAAGCGACATATTTTGGCAATGTCAACGGGTGGAGAGCGGTGCCTGTTCTCAGTGTAGCTTCTGTGGTCTGGATCTCGATTCGAACAACAAGACAAGAAGAGCAGTTGCATCATGGGGAGCAGAATAGTCTCAGGCGCACAGACCATCTTAGCGAGCACTAACCTCTTCGAGCGCCTCGCCTGGCTAACTGGCCGTGGACTAAGGACTGAGACTAGGAGCAGAAGACAATCGGCGCTGAACACATATCTTCACAGCACTCAGCGACACGCAAGCCTACCTTATACCTCAACAACGACGTCCGTCGAACGGCAACGTATAGTCACACAGTCTGCGCCCTTGCTGAGCGAACAATCGTGCTTTCCGAAGTGTACCCGGTCATGGGGTTGAAACTCTGTGCAGTGTGTCGACTTGGAGCACCACCGAGACGTGATCCTTTCGCGCCAGCTTTGTTGTGTCATCGATCAGTGTCAAGAATGCTGTCGACTTCCGACTTGTTAGCCGCTTCATTGCTTGTCCGACCGCTGGGCAGGCCAACATTGACCATTGTTGGAGACCTGAAGAGTGGTTGTCGATCGGACCTTCTGCATCCTAAGGCGTAGGATTGCATGCTTTCTTCAATGAGGAAGCCGTCGGTGGGCCTCATACAGTGGACACCGTGCGTCCAGGAATAAGAGTTCGGCCCATGGAGCGCTCTCGGGTCAATGTGCGATCATGCAGGCATCGGCATGCAGGCATCGGCATTTGGCAACTTCTCGAAGAGGGCTTCGATAGAGTTGTCCACTGTGAGCGCTGTTGCCGTACGCAGATTGTCTTCCTAGATCGGCGCAAGAGGCGGACTGTCGTCGCGGACTTGTCGTCTATCGGTCGTGTAGCGCGGCAGACTTGTCGGTCGTTGCAGCTCTGCTGGGCATGCTTCAGCGATCGTGAAAGGTTCGCGATTGGCGCTCTTTCTGCAGCGACAGAGAGCGGCATACGCGGTCTCTCAAGAATTGCGTTTGAGTCGGCTCCCGAGACGTCATAGAAAGCAGTCCTGTCTCCATGAGAGGAAATACCCTGTGAGCTGAACGAGATCACTTGCACCTCCGGTCGGCTCGCTTAACTGCTCATATGGGCCGATCGAGACCACTTGATGCTGTCAAAGTTCTCGTAAGTCTGACACTTGACTGAAAGCCAATGCCCAAATAGCGTATCAAAGCACACGAGCGTTCGAGGCAGTCCATGCTGGGTAAGGGAATCCTGGTCCAGGGGCAAGAAGTCGATTCGCTTCCTTTGGGATTTAGCTTTCGGCACGTGCGATTCTCTTCAACTCGGCTCTTGAGATCCTGGTGAAGCATGGTTCGCACGTTGTTGCCATGAACCCGGTGCGGAGATTGATGGATCGGGAGCTTGGTCCAGAAGGGCTCTATCGAAAGGCAGTTCCCGTCGAGCTGGGATCTGATCAATTGAAGCTTGTCAAACCATGAGCGGCATGACCTCACACTGTCGTTTTCTGCGCTGGAAGATGAGCGAGATGCCAAAGATAGTGTCTCAACGAGACCGTATCGATGCGCAATGGCAAGCCAGACCATGTCCGCCATGTCCCAAAGTTCGGCGGCGGCTCCTCCGTGAAGAAGTGGAGCCGGATCAGTACATGGTCTGGAGATCTGATCGATCATGGCGTGAAGAAGATGCCAAAGATAGATCTTCAGGAGCTGTGCCTTCGTTCATTCGACGTAGATGGCCATGACTTCGCCAGGGCTGCGTCGAGCGCATACCACATTCGCCGTCCCCAACCATATCGACATGGCTCGTGCGTGGTCCATGGAGAACATCGGACCATAGCAGTCCGTAGTTGGTGCATTCGATACCTGCGTTCAGCAGCGCATAAAGAGCAAACGAGGCCCTCTCATCTTCTTCTTCATCGACACCTTCAGACCACAATCAAAGGCTTCTCATTCACCTACCAAAGCACAACGCTCCACCTCAGCTTTCATCATGCAGATCAAAGTCCTCATTGCTACCGTCTTCGCCGTCATGGCTGCGGCTGATCCGGTACGACTCCATACCAGGTTGTCGCAGGATCAAACAGCATCTTGCTAACGCATCCAGGCTCATCCCAAGGGTGACAGAGGTCAAGACTGCCCAAACCCGTCGATCAGCTGCAATGGTGGGTTCCACTCCGATGGGTGCACTGGATACCAAACTGACGACGACATAGATTGCAATGGTAACGCTGTCGCACCCGGCCACTGCGGTCCGCTCTCCCAGTACTGTGAGCAACCTCCAAACCTCCGTTCTTTCGTCCGACCATTCTGACCTATTTTCAGCTGGATGCGGCTGCGACAACACCAGCGAATATGGCTTCCCCTGCCCTTCGGTGGTGGTCGATTGCAGCGGTACGTCAAAACTCTGCTTGGTATGAGTACTGAAGACCGAGCTGACAGCAAGCCAGACTGCGATGGTGAACACGGACCGCCTGGTTTCTGCGGACCGGCCGACTCAAGGTGTAAGTGAACTTCCGAGGCTTCCCTCGCCTCACGATCGGTTGATCAACATGCTGACTTGAAGACCACAGTCAACTGTGGCTGCAACCCGAACCTTAGCACCAAGGGCCACAAATGTCCTTCGGTCCTGCCCACCTGCGGCTCCTGCGACGAGGTGCACTCGCCCGATTACGCCAAGTGTGGACCGGCTTCCTACTTCGGTAAGCAAGCTCTTCTCGATTGTGATATTGGAGCTTGATGCTAACGAGCCGAAAGAGGGCTGCGGATGCGACCCGAACTTCTAGATTGTCGATCCTGTGGGTGGCATTCGTTTCCGACATGACCGGCACCTTGTCTTCAGTGACTGGTCATTGCCACCTATTTCTGGCTTGAAGTCATCGTCTCAAGATTCAGAAATGCCGAGGGCCTTCGCTTCTGTACCTGAGCAATACATATACTGGTTGTTCCAGATTGAGAATTCTGTTTCTGTCGTACCAGCGGTCGCCATCTGTTGCACTTATCAAGAAGTCGTATTGCAATCTTTTTGACGCCTGATGTCTTTTCTTTCATGCGGCTCTATTTTATTTGTTGCCTGAGGCAGCAATAAACCTTGGTCCTTGTCACGCATGTCTACCTTATGTTACCTTCTTTCTTCCTTGTTCGTTCTATACAGACAACCAATCATTCACCTATTGGGCCATACATTCGACTTGGAATTTCTCACCCCTGAATCCTATGGCTCTGCAGACGCACGGTTGAACACAGGTCAAGAGTACGGAGGGGTAAGGATGAGATAGGTACTGAGGTGTAGGACATTGGCGTCAGGGCTTTTCTAATATCACATCACGAGATTTTCTGGCGCGAACGATCATGATTCTCGTGACGAACTTCCATTTGGAGCTTTCTCATTGAGCGAGCTTTAAGAATGCTGATGGCACGCTCAATAGCACGACGATTCCACACTCCGGACGACTTATGCGCCCTTTTTGAGCAATGCGAGCAAGGCGACATGCGTGCATCACTGGCCGACTGGGCCATGTCGCAGCCGAATGTCTTCGGTGAGCATGCCAGAAGAATAACATGCTTCTGCATTTGTCGAAGTCTTGGCTGTATGGTGAGTGCACCAGACATGCAGCCATGAGCACCAATCAGCTAGCGGCCATCGACACCGACACAGTGGCTTTCTGCAGCATCTATCGCACTCGGTTCGCAGGTCCACCAAGACATGCATAAACGCGGGAGCAGCAATCTTTTCTTCAGGAACATGCTCAATTCCATCTGAGACAGCCATGCTTCGTCTACATTAAAAAGGGATGAAGGGCACGGCAATCCTGTTCTTCCCATCAACTCGAATTCACCCGCTGCTGGCCCATCACAACACTCGAACAATTTGTTCATCGGACACAGGCCATCTTCATTTGCCTACTTTCACAATCGACCACATCGCCTCCCTACCTTCAACTGGACAGTCACAGCACCCACACAGCTTGTCCATCAGCACAAATCTTCATTTGCCTTGCACCCATAATCGCCTCCTACTCCACACTTCAGTACCAAGAAATGGCCAACGTCAACAACTGGGACGGTATGGCCGTGCTCAATATCGTTCAGGCAAATCAAGGAAGATACACTTGCGTCGGCTTGGTCGCAGGAGGAGAACTACGTGTTCGATGCGGCGTACAAATGACTCAAAACACACTGGTTATTGTGAGACAGCGAGCTGCCGAACTGATGCAGCATTTCGACGACGATCGCGAACTTCGCAGGCGCTTGTCAGAGCTGGCAGCATTGGTGCTCTGCCGCCGCTGTCGTCCGAAACAAGCTCGTGCCAAGGCCGAGGAATGGTACGTCGCTATCATGAACAGGAACATCGCAGCGCAGGAGAGCGACGACGATGACGGCTCGGATGCCGATGAGGACGATCAAGACGACCATCTGCAGCTGCAGGTTGTCCGGCGTGGGAATGCGAATCTCGCGGCTTTCAACAACGAGAAAAGGCAGCTGGTCGCGCGTTTCGGACGAAGTTACACAAACATTGCTCGCCGAGAGATGGCCGAATTGCTGGAACGAGAGGTGCAGAGACTCAGACTCTGATTATCGTCGCAGCCGGCAACAAGAGCGATGAGGGATTTGGCAGAATCGATTCGGGGAGGAATGAAGTGGCAGCGATGTGATGGTCCGATCAAGCGCTTGTTTTATGTTTGGGTTCGATGACAGGGTGTGGCTCCAGGACAATGATAGTGAGCATGGCATATTTGGGAGCTCGTGAATGTACTTCGCTCACTCTGCGGATGTTTCGGCAAGTCTGGGCGGGTTCGACGATATTTGGAGTTCTGATTTCCTGGGATGCTGCTGTTGTCCATGTGTGAGAGCGTAAAAGACGTTTGGTAGATCTTCAATCCAAACTTACAATGGCATGAAAGACCTAGTTCCCTTTTCTTAACGTGTGCGTCGGATGACCCGATCCTGTCCGCCGATGCATAATGCGTCTGATCTCCGCCATCTGTCAGCTACTAATTCGTATTTGATGCTGCCTTGGGCGCCCCCCTACGCTATTGCTCCCGATTCTTTCCATCCTCCGCTATAGGCCTCATCTTCTCACCTCGAGTTTCTTGTGCGTCAGCAGCATGGATGACAAGGGACGGATTGATACTGGCGATAGTGTCGTCGCAACCGGGGATGACAGGCCAGGACCATGTGCACCCACCTCTTCCCACGCCAGGACTCAGCACTGTGAAAAGCAAGCGAAGGCTCTTTTCCGTAATTCTTCTGGCAGACAATGGCCGTTGCATGACATGCAAGCCAGCCGCCCAAGGAGACGCTGTCGCCTACGGCAGAAGTCCATGTTTAGGAGGCAGGAGGCTTTCAGTACCTCCATCCCTCCGCTCAAATTGACACCGCACAGGCATCGCTCGGTTAGCTTGGATGGTGCAGTTTGAGCGGAAGCACGGAGGTAAGCAACGCTTGTGCCGCTTAAGCAGAGCCGCAACAAGGAGTGAGGTCCGGTAAGCTTTGGAGGCTGCAGGATGTCGTCAAGACTTTCCGATCGATCGCTTTGTGTGGTAAGCAGGTCTGTTCCTATTGGTTCGTGGAGCGGAGCTGTCTCCCCCGTGCTGCGACTTTTGTACGGAGAAAAACAACGACAACAATTGCACATCCTCGCCACACCGACCAAACGAAGACGGGCATTTCCCGTTTGAGGTTTCATGCGAATGAGTGCGCTGGTCTTTGTTTTCCTGTAGCCAATCGTTCCTGCGCTTCAAATAAAAGAAATGGATCGATCACTACGCGACTGCGTCATGTCGCATCATTCGCCTTCCTACGCGGCATTTGTGAGATCGAAGAAACAGCGACCCGATCAGAAAGTGACGCTATCATTCATATAAGGTACTAGTATCTTTCTATCTTCACGCCACACCTTTTCTTTTCACTCTCTTCACTTTCTCCAATCCACCAGAAACACCACACAACAAGCTGCCGACGTCCTCTGCTCAAAGCATACCGTCCATCAGCACTATCAGCATCATGGCTCCATCTGCTATCAACCCAGTCGGCCAGTACTCTCGATCGTACGAAGCAGATCGCGAGGCTCCCAGCCAGGACACTATCTACACCACCAGCAGCGGCGCCCCCGTTGCGCACCCCTATGAGAGTCAACGTGCTGGCGACAATGGCCCGCTCCTCCTCCAGGACTTCCACCTGATCGACCTCCTCTCACACTTCGACCGCGAACGCATTCCTGAGCGTGTCGTGCACGCCAAGGGTGGTGGTGCTCATGGATACTACCAGACGACAGACGCGTTGGACGACCTGTCTTGTGCCGACATGTTCAAGGCCGGCAAGAAGGTTCCCATCACTGTCCGTTTCTCCACTGTCGGTGGCGAGTCCGGCTCCCACGACTGCGCTCGCGATCCACGAGGATTCTCCGTGAAGTTCAGGACCGAGGAGGGCAATTGGGATGTGGTGGCAAACAACACCCCTGTCTTCTTCCTCAGGGACGCCGCAAAGTTCCCATACTTCATCCACACCCAGAAGCGTGACCCTTCAAACCACCTCACACACGCCGACGACTCCACTGTCTTCTGGGACTACCTTTCGCAGAATCCTGAATCAGTTCATCAGGTCATGGTACTCATGGGCGACCGTGGTATTCCTGACGGATGGCGCAAGATGAACGGGTACTACGGACACACCATCAAGCTCGTCAACAGCAAGGGAGAGTGGGTCTACGCCCAGATGCACATGAAGAGCAAGCAGGGAGTCGACTTCATCACGCAGGAGGACTCAGCAAATTATTCACCAGACTACTCGCAGAAGGACATGTACACCGCCATTGAGAAGGGCGACTTCCCAGGCTGGGATGTGTGCTTCCAGACCATGACCGCCAAGCAGGCCGAGGATTTGTGGGAGACACAGAAGATCAACGTCTTCGACTTGACCCACGTCTGGCCACAGAAGCAGTTCCCTCTCCGCAAGGTGGGCGAGTTCTTCTTGAACGAGAATGTTCAGAACTACTTTGCCGAGATCGAGCAGATTGCGTTCAGCCCTTCGCACATGGTCCCAGGCATTGAGCCATCCGCCGATCCAGTCCTACAGTCTCGCCTCTTCTCCTACCCCGACACGCACCGCCACCGTCTCGGAACAAACTACCAGCAACTGCCGGTCAACGTTCCACGAGTACCCTACAAGATGGCCAACTTCCAACGTGATGGTCCAATGGCTTTCTACAACCAAGGCTCGCGACCCAACTACCTCAGCTCCATCCAGCCGATCAGCTTCGCCGAGAAGAAGTGGGACGCGGACAAGACCCACGGCCACTTCCAGGGTCAGGCCATCAGCTTCTTGTCGGAGATCCGCCCAGAGGACTTCAACGCACCTCGCGCGCTATGGGAGAACGTGTTCGACGATGGTGCCAAGGAGCGCTTCATCAACAACATCTCGGTTCACATGGCCAATTGCCACAAGGAGGAGATCATCAAGCGCCAGATTGGTATCTTCCGTGAAGTGTCCGAGGACCTCGCGTCTCGCCTCGAGAAGGCGACGGGTGTGAAGGGATACCCAGGCATCGCCGGTCTGACCTTCAACGGTACGCACAACGCTATGGCCAAGGATGCCAGCAACCGCGTGGCGAATGGCATGTCAGACAAGTTGCAGTCGATTGGCAACAACGGTGGCCCGACGAAGGGTTCGCACCAGGGCGTTGCCACGCCTGCTGCATAAATGGGATGTTTACGAGTGCGGATGTTATGAGTTTTATGATACCAGCGAGCAGACCAGTTGCAATAGTTCACATTGTACATAGCAGTGATCAAGCCACATGAATTTTCTTGAAAGAACAGACAGTTCCTTGAGCTTAACTGATATCGCCCTCACTCTGAACGTCCTTGTTGTGTCACTGGTGCCTGAGGAAAAAGGACTAGCCATCAGCCCGAAGTGAGCCCGATGCGACACCTTGAGGAAGTCGCGTCCTCCAAGACCTCGTATATACCTCATCACAATCTTGCACTACGCTAAACGACCTGCCATCGAGCTCGTCGCCATGCTCCAAAGGGCCCGCGATCGATACAGCACTATTTACTGCGATCGCCTCGCGAGTTACCGCCGTTCTTCCACGCATACCGGGACTGAAGGCTTTGTCGGCTAAGGATGTCCTCTTGTCGAGACAGCAATCTCTTCTTCTCTCTCAAGCCGCAGCTTGACATGCCGAGTCACCATGGATATACAGATTTGCGAATCGTCTCGTTCTGGACGCTTGCAAGAGACGTAGAGAACGGCCGATGGACACAGCGCAATTGCACATGGATGCGACATCATCAGCTTGGCGACTTTTCGTTCGCCATGTGGCGAGGAGCATTGACCGTAGTCGGACCTCGATATCGGAGCTACAGGCGCTTGACACATGGTACAAAGTCATATCGTCGACAGGGCTGCCCTCCAAGACTCGCTGCCGTGACTGCTCGCACCGGTTCCCGCTGGTGCCAATTCGAGCTTCTTGGCCTTCTGTCCTTATCACTCGGCGCCCGATACCGCGTATTGGGTGTTGAGGTCCGGCAAGGTAGGGTGTGCTATTTGATGAGGCGATGCCCGTGGGTATGGCGATGCAGGCGTCTGCTTTTTCACGCCATTCGAATCCCTCCATACTTCTTTCGCCATTGACCTCAAAAGTAGCTAGAATGACTTCCTTGGGACCGATCCTGTCTCAAGCTGTTGGGTATGAATGATCATTGCTTTGGCTAGACGATACAGCTGACGACCGGCTCACAGCTATGGCATGATCCTCGGCATCAGTGCCTTCTTCGCACTCTTCATGATCTGCATCACGTGGAGCTTAAAAAGATACAGCCACGAGCTGCAGACCGCCGAGATGTTCACGACAGCCGGTCGATCGCTGAAGTCCGGTTTAGTCGCGAGTTCAGTCGTCTCCACCTGGACATGGGCAGCGACTCTCCTGCAAAGCACTGGCGTAGCGTATCGATATGGTGTCTCGGGTCCCTTCTGGTACGGTAAGAAAACCAAAGGACAGAAGACCTGTAGCTGTCCGAGATTGTCTCTCGGGATATGCCAGCAGGTCTCAGTCTAGCCTCATACCCTTTGCGTCCGAGCCATTGCTGACCCTTCCGCCCTTCTGTTTTAGCTGCTGGTGCAACGGTCCAGATCATCCTGTTCGCGACTCTGGCCGTCGAGCTTAAGCGAAGAGCACCAAATGCACACACATTCCTGGAGCTCGTCAAAGCGAGATATGGACCTGCTACTCACGGCGTCTTCATTGTCTTCTGCTGCTTTACCAACATCCTCGTCACGGCAATGCTCTTGACTGGAGGCGCGGCGGTCATCGAGAACCTCACCGGAGTTCCAACAGCGGCCACCGTCTTTCTCTTTCCACTTGGCATTGTCGTTTTTACCCTGTTCGGCGGCATCAAAGCGACCTTCATCACGGACTACTTCAACGCCTTGGTGATCATCATCATTGTCTTCATCTTCGCCTTCGTTGTATACACGACAAACACGATTCTCGGCTCTCCTCGCCGCGTATGGGAGATCTTGACGGAGATCGCTGCCGAGCGACCTCTTGAAGGCAATGCTGGCGGTAGCTATCTGACCATGAAATCACAAGGCGGCGCTGAGTTTTTCGTCATCAACATCGTGGGCAACTTTGCTACTGTCTTCCTCGACAATGGCTACTGGAACAAGGCCATCTCTGCGTCACCTGTAGATGCTCTGCCTGGCTACATCATGGGTGGACTGAGCTGGTTTGCGATTCCTTGGCTTACTGCTACGACGATGGGACTGGCTGGATTATGTCTTGAACGCTACGATGTGTGGCCGACTTGGCCGGAACGGATGTCTGATGCAGACGTCACTGCCGGACTTGTCTTGCCCAACACTGCTGTCGCCGTGCTTGGTCGAGGAGGAGCTGTTGCGACATTGCTGCTTGCTGTGAGCATTCTCGACTATCGTGAGGCTCCCTGCTAACAACCGGTAGTTCATGGCCATCATGAGCACATATTCGTCTGAGCTCATTTCCGTCTCCTCGATTGCGACCTACGACATATACAAGATGTACTTCCGACCGAACGCGCCCGGCAAAGCTTTGATGCGTATGAACTACATCGTCATGTCGATCTTCGCGTTGTTCATGGCTGGATTTGTAAGTCCCGATAACGCTCGCCATCTTGATCACAGCCACTGACATTGCACACCAGGCAACCATGCTCTACTACATCGGAGTCTCGATGGGCTACCTCTATCTTCTCATGGGCGTCATGCTGTCCTCATGTGTCATCCCCGCAACCCTCACTCTCCTCTGGGCGGATCAATCCTGGGCCGCCGCAACTTTCTCGCCGCCACTGGGGTTCATCTGCTCTGTCACATCCTGGCTAGTGACTACACAAGTCACCTACGGCGAGCTGACCGTGGAAACGACAGGTCTGAATACGCCAATGCTGGTCGGAAACGTCGTTGCACTCCTTTCGCCGCTCATTTTCATTCCTATTCTGACGTACATTCCGCCATTCAAGCCGCAGAAATACGACTGGCAGTCTATGCTCGACATCCGCGTCACGACAGACGATGATCCCATCGTCGCAACAGATGTCGACACGGAGAAGGTTGTCGGCGAATCTGCGCCGCCTGCTCCCACGTCTGCCCAAGATCTACAAGAAAAAGCCAAGCTCGACAAGATGGCCAAGCTCGCCCGCTGGCTATGCATCTGCCTGGCACTATGTCTCCTGATTTTGTGGCCCATGCCGCTCTTCGGAAGCGGCTACATCTTCTCCGCCAAGTTCTTCACGGGCTGGGTCGTGGTAGGGATAATCTGGCTGTTCATATCGTGCACAATGGTGGTCTTCTTGCCCGTGTGGGAGTCGAGGAGGACTATTGTCAGGACGTCGAGGGCTATGCTGAAAGACTTGATGGGTGTTGGGAAAGCGAGGACAGACATTGCTGAGGGAGAGGTTGCCCCTGGATCAGGCATGATGACACCGGTGGAGGGAACAGAGAAGGTTGGTGGTAAGGATGTCAGGTAGGAGTATGATGGAATGATGAAATATACGACGTGAACTTCAGACGTTGTGTCCCAAGAATGCTGATTGTATCTGGACACCCGATTGAGCGTGTGATCCTGATGTATGCTATTTCTACCTCCGTGCTTCCGCTCAAACTGCACCATCCAAGCTGACCGAGCGATACCTGTACGGACAAAGTTGCACGGAAGATTGGGGAGAGGAGCATCAGAACCGTTGCTATCGCGACATTGTCGGCAATGTGTCTCTACGCTGTCGTGTGAAATGCACCGGACGAAGTGGGCCTGATTGGTTTGGTCGGAGTGTTGCAGTCAGAGCGGAAGGATGGAGGTACGGCTAATGACATCTGACAGCCAAGAGCGTCACCTCCTTTCTCCGTATTCATGCAGCTCCGCCTTCAGCTGCGTCGTGGAGTTCCCTCTCAGTCTCCGCCACGATAGGCTCGTCATCGTCATAAGGAAAGCCATACTGATCACGCCGACTGCGATCCCTAGCCTTCTCTATATTCAGCATATCGCGGTCGTGTTTCTTCATCAATTCGTTTCGAATATGCTCGTCCATCACAGTCGCATGCTCGAGTCCGTCTAGCAGTCGATCCTTCGTCCGTGGCTTCAGGTAATGGAAGGGAATCTCGGTCTCTTCCAGAATCTTCCAAGCAATCGCCAGGTCGCCGGACATGGTGGCTTGCTCGACGAACCAATGATCGCCTCGATGTCGGGTTGTCACTTTGTGGCTGCCGGTAGGCACTTGCAGCATTCTGGGTTTCCGCCGCGCGGGCGTGTCTTTCCACAAAACCCATTCGTTCCACACGCCTTGTGAGTCCCTACAGCGAGCCAGTACCGCCACCCAACCGTGGAGGTACTGCCAGTCGTCGCGAATCAGGATCGTGCCGAGATGGTATTGCTTCTCGATCGGCAAGTGTTTGCAGTCATCGAATCCGGTGAGGACTTGGAAGAGCTCGCTCCTTCGCCATCGTCCGTTCCGGATCTCACCCAACCCACGATGGCCGATGCTGCACTTTGCAATGATACTGCGGAACATGTTACTGCTCATCATCAAGCCCTCTTCCCGCACCACTTTCAAATGCCGTTTCATGGCACGAAGACTTCTTGCGCGAGCCGCAAATTTCAAGGCCCTATACAGAAGCGTGAAAGGGTCAGTCACAGCCCAAGTAGGAAAAGGAATAGCACAGACTGAGACCTGCTGGCATGGCACAAGAAACTCTCTTGGACCGCTGCAAGCCCTCTGCCCTTCAATTTACTTACATGAATGTCAACATCGGGTTCACCTGTAGACCTTTGATCCGAAACCGCGAGATGATGGCGTTAAGTGTATTCAGCACCTCCGGGTCGGAAGCGTGCTGTCGACAGCGATACAGCGCCCGTATAAGCGGCTCCTCCAGCACGGCTAGGTTCTCCGCCGTGTATTGATATCTCATAGCCACCGCCACTACCTTGAACATCTCACGAGGTGTATCGCATCTCAACAGCTGGACTCGCAATGCCTGCCGCATGGCTTTTGGCCCACTTGCTTCATGGACCATCTGCCGGAAGACGTCGTGAGGTATGATAGCGGCTGTTGCTTCCGGGAGAAGCGGACCTTTATGCACGCCTTCCTGTTTCCCAGACGGATGCTCGGGCCAGGGATTGGAGAGCTTGCGTAATGTTTCGAGGCGTGGATCACGCTGCCTATACAACGCCTCGAAGCTGAGGCCATTCGCATCGTCTGGCTCGCGATCGATCCTCGAGGCTGTTATGTTGACTGACGTTTTTGTCTGCTTGGCCGTCTCCTCCTCTTCTCCAACAGGCTGCGGTAGACGAAGAACCAATTCATCGTCAGGAGAGCGTATCTCAACCGCAGTAGCGGTCTGTAATCGGCGTTTTGAAGATGTGATTGAAGGCACCGGACGACGGCGAGATAGTAACAATTGGCGAAATTGGCAGGAGTTGCAGACTGAAGATGAGCGTCGAGCCGCCATTGCTCTCTGCTTGTACCGTACGCATCCGAGTCGTTCGCTGCTTCGTAGGTGGTGTACCGTATTGACCTAGGATGTGCTCTCACGTTCATCAAATGCGGCTTGAACGACGCCTCTGCCGCCGCCAGCGGACCCCTCTCCGGTACGATGCGTCACTTTTCGAGATTTTGTTCCTGAAGATCTACAAGTACTAGGTAGGTAATACTCGACACTCGTGGCAACAGTTCTTCATTCACACATCCGGAAAAGCAATCGCGCACGATCGCCATGTCAAATAACACAGATTCGAGCCCTGCGCAGGGGCTTGCGCCTCCTCACCAGTATGTCGAAAACGAAGGCTACGTCGACTTGGGCAGCAGCAAGCCAGCGATGCCCGGAAGTGCCAACGATGATATCGAGCAGAACGAGGAGGACGACGACTACGACGACATCTTTGCCGACTCCGACAATGATCTGTCCGACCATGACATCTCCGCCGCCAATCCTGCCGACTACACCAAAGCATACAACCGACAGCGGAAGCTGAACGACAATTCTGTGCCCGAATCACAAAAGCCAAAGGCGAATCCTCAACTCAACACCAAAGCAGCTGTGGACGATCACATCAAGTCTCTTTCACGGCATACCGCAAAGCTAAAGCTCAACGATATGGAAGCTGGGGTGACGAAAAGTCATGGAGGTGCAGAGAAGAGTGATCGGGCCACGACGGAGCAAGTACTCGATCCACGAACACGAATGATGATGCTGCAGATGTTGAACCGGAATATCGTCTCCGAGATCAACGGTGTAATCTCGACGGGTAAAGAGGCCAATGTATACCACGCAGTCACAATACCACAAGAGGAAGAAGGTGGTGGCGAGGTCAAAGAGCTGAACCGAGCGATCAAGGTCTACAAGACGAGTATACTCGTATTCAAAGATCGTGACAAGTACGTTACAGGTGAGCATCGCTTTCGCCATGGTTACAACAAGGGATCAAATCGAGCCATGGTCAAGGTGTGGGCGGAGAAGGAGTTCAGAAATCTGCGGAGAATACACGCCGCTGGTATTCCCTGTCCGGAGCCCGTCTATTTGAAGGCGCACGTTCTTGTGATGGGCTTCTTAGGAAACTCTCGCGGCTGGCCAGCGCCTCGATTACGGGATGTCGAGTTTGACTCCTTGACCGGTACAGAAGTCGCTGCGAAGTGGAGCTCAATATACATTGAACTGCTAGGCCACATGAGGAGGATGTATCAAGTTTGTCGGTTGGTGCACGCCGATCTGTCTGAGTACAATCTGCTCTACCACAAACATCGCCTGATCGTGATCGATGTCAGTCAAAGTGTTGAGCCAGATCATCCGCGCAGTCTGGAATTCCTACGAATGGACATTAAGAACATCTCCGACTTTTTCCGGCGAAAGGGTGCCGACATACTTTCAGAACGAGCTGTGTTCGGATTCATTACGAACAACTCTGGTCCTGTTGAAGAAGAAGGCATGAAGAAGACGATCAACGAACTGTTCGCGAAGTCGGAGAACGAGGAGGAAACCACAGAAGTCGACAACCAAGTGTTTCGCCAGCAATACATACCACAAAACCTTGAACAGGTCTACGACATCGAGCGTGACGGAGAGAGAATGCAGCAAGGCGACTCGCTGGTCTACCAAGGCCTCCTGGCCGAGCAGAAGCCTGCCGACACACAGGAGAAAGATGAAGCAGATGTTGCGAAGGATCACTCCGCTGAGGATTCAGTCGACGATGGTTCCGACTCCGACAGCGAAGACGGCTCGTACGAAGAGCGAGAGAGTGGGCCACCTCGCGGCAAGCGTTTCGAGGACAAGGACGCGAAGAAGGAGCACAAGAAGGCCGTGAAGGAGGAGAAACGAGAGAAGCGCAAAGAGAAAATCCCCAAACACCTGAAAAAGAAGATGGTCAGCTCAAGTAGTCGCGGCAAGAAGTAGAGGTAGCTCGACGCTCGGAAGAGCGCATTTCCGATCGAAGCCCTGCGTTCATACGGGTTCGTCCTCTGTCTATAGCATGTGGACGCATTGGAGTAGTCTTCGCTCCTTAAGGTACGGAGTTTCACCGGCTTCCGTTGGTCTAATCTCCTCTCAGACACGCCTTTTATTTAAGGCCAGGATGGGGCGGCGGTCACTCGATGCGTTCACATGTTGACTCTTTGGAGTTGATCCGCGCTTGGCCACTTGGGCGGGCGCCGTGAGCTGATGAACTCACGATCCAAGGTTGCATTTCGAACTGCGAGTATCGCAATGAACTGGATCTCGGTCCATCCACCGAAGCGTGGCGCAGGCAGGCCGCAGCAGCATGGTAGGCCTGTCAACGCGTAATGGCAGACATGGATGGCCCGGATGTTTTCGGCCTGACGAAGTATCAATAATAAGTATGCTCCTTTGGAATCATCATTTCCATTTCCATCGGCACTTTCAGCGGCACAACATGGCCAGTCTTACCATACCTTTCCTCACTTCCGTGCTGTTGCTCGGTGGTGTTCAGGCCCTGGAGCTCGTACGGTCCGTCGACAACACCACAGCAACTTGCGCTACAGCGGTAGGATGATTCGCAAACCACCGCCATTACCAGCAGGCTGACAAGAGTATAGTGCTCTACATTGCGCACGGCGTTGCCGGGAAAAGTCTTTGGCGCGTCCGATACGGCTGGCTATCAAGAGTCAAAGTCCGAATACTTCTCGAACTGGAACGGAGACATCAACCCAGCATGCTTTGTGGTACCGACCGAAGCTGAGGATGTGGCGCTCATCGTCAAGACTGCAAAGGAAACGCACTGTCCCTTCGCGGCCAAGTCGGGGGGTCACACGTACTTCGAATCGGCAAGCAACATCGAGAATGGCATCACCATAGACTTTCGCGGCCTCAATCAGGTGACACCCAATGGCGACGGTACCGTCAGCCTCGGGCCAGGTGGAAGATGGGGCGATGTCTACGATGCTCTGGATCCGTTGAACATCACTGTCCTTGGTGGGCGTCTGCGACATATCGGCGTTGGGGGTCTGCTCTTGGGCGGAGGCACCAGCTTTCTGACTCCCGAGCATGGCTTTGCGTGCGAGTAAGTGGTTGAAGCTAAGGCTTGCGGCGTCCGAGGTTGTCCAAGCATCGCTGACCTTTATATCCTTTTTCTACAGCAACATTTGCAGATACCAAGTCGTCAATGCTGATGGAGAGATCATCTGGGCAAGCCAGGAGACAAATCCTGATCTCTTCTGGGCGCTGAGAGGTGGTGCGAGTAACTTTGGCCTGGTTGTCCGCTTCGACGTCGACGCCGTTCCCGGCAGCAATTTCTGGGGAGGCACTATAGACTACGACATCTCGCAGCTGCCGTCGGTGGCTTCTGCATTTGGTGCGCTCGCTGATCCGGAGACAAAGGACGACAAGGCGACAACATGGATTGTTGTCTTGCGCCAGCCAGCCGCGAATTCTTGGAGTATCAGTGAGTAGCACTTCTCGACTTACCAACAAACGATCAAGAGATGCTGATACAACTCCTAGATACCGTACCTGTATATTCGGAACCAGTGACGGAAACGCCCAAAATCTTTGAGCCCTTCGTCAACATTCCGTCTACCAAGAAGAACCTCCGAGTTGCCACCCATGGCGTGTTCGCCAACGAGTCGATGGACGCACCGAACGGCTTCCGTTGGGATGGCTTCGTCATCACCATGAAGTTCAACACAGACATCATCGAATACGCAGTCAACAAGGCCGCGTCAGAGCCATTCAGCAACAACACTCAGCTACTGGGCTTTACCCTTGGCTTTCAGCAATTTGGTCAGACTACCCTCACGCACACCAATGTCCGCGGGGGCAATCCGATGGGTCTGGGCGACAGTGGACCTTTGATCATGATTCAACTTCAATTCCTCTGGCTGAAGAATGAATCGAGTCCTCTCGATCAAGAGATCCAAAGCGCGGGCCAGCAATTCATCGCGGACCTCGGGACCTGGGCTAAAGAGCAAGGACACGAGAATTCGTACCTCTGTAAGTATCCCCAAGGGTGTAAGGCCTGCGTTTCTCCAGGTCTTCAACCCGCATCAAGACTTTTCGCTTGAGATTTAGCTAACGCTCGCCGAAAAATCGCAGATTTGAACTACGCCGACAAAAGTCAGGATGTCTTTGGATCGTACGGTCAGGCCAACAAGGAGAGGTTGCAGCGCATCGCGAAACAGTATGATCCAGAGGGCGTCTTTCAGAAATTGATGCCGGGAGGGTTGAAGTTGTTCTGAAGGCTTGGGGATCATTCGTAAGATGACTTAGAGGATAGATCTCTTGCTATCGATTCTGTCGGGTCCTGTGTCCTTCTCCCAAGCGTGAGATCAACGAAAATGCTAGAGTCTTTTCCGATTCCACCCCCATGGTCTTGCTTAAATTGCAATGCATGACTTGCACCTCAATGGCTTGGAGCGTGCAAGCTTCAGCAGGAGAACGGAGGTCGATGGCAATGAGCCGAGATATCGCCGATCTAGACCTAAAAAGACAATTCACTCACCTCTGTGTGACGTCACCCGGTGACTTTACGGCAGGAGCGACCTCATCATCATTGGTCCCGCTCATTACCAATGCAATGGCTAAGCAGCAGCTCATGAAGCTGTCATTCCCCACGTAAGCATCTTGCAGGCAAGCTCTAAGCATTAGTATATACATTGATCAAGCTATTCCTCCTCTTTTCCATCTCCTCCATGTTCCGTTCTCCGCTACAACGAGCACAGCAAACCGCCAATTTCCTTCTCAAGACCACTCAATCGAGCAATCGAACCGCATATAAAAGCTTCTCAAGCACCACGTCTCGAAAGCAAGAAGACATGTCTGACCGACCGAACGGCCTCATCGCCAAGCAAGGCTTGGAGCTGCTGACATTTGGCACTCCCAATGGTGAGTCTTCCGGCGGTTTCTACACTCGCTCCAGATGTTCCTTTATGCTAACATACGCTCCCCCACAGGCCACAAAGCGAGCATCATCCTCGAAGAGATCAAGGAAGCTTATGGCAAGCCCGACTACGTCTATCAATCCATCAACATCAGCCAGAACATCCAGAAGGAGAAATGGTTCACAGACGTCGGTCCCAATGGACGTATCCCAGTCCTCGTGGATCATGATGCAGGCGGTCTGGGGATACAGGAGGGGCAAGCCATTCTGTCCTATGTGACCCGTCATTTCGACCCAGAGAATAAGTTCTCGTTCAAGAGCGACCCGGAGCTGTCGCTTTGTGAGCAGTGGGTTGCGTGGCAACACGGTGGATTGGGTCCTATGCAGGGACAGGCCAACCAGTAAGCATAGATGGGCAGACGTCTCGCACTGGCGAAGTATGCTAATCTCGCTATTCAGCTTCTACCGCCTCGCAAAGGAACGCATCCCTTACCCAACCCAACGCTACGTTGGCGAAACCGAGCGCCTCTACGGCATTCTCGACGCCCAGCTCGCCTCAAAGGAATACCTCGTCGGAGGAAAGTACTCCATAGCAGACATTGCAAACTTCAGCTGGGTAAACGTAGCCTACTTCGCGGGCGTGGATCTCGATCAGTTTCCCAACTTAAAGAAGTGGTGGGAGAGGATCAATGCCAGGCCTGCGGTCAAGAAGGGTGTTGCCATTCCGAACGAGTCGACGATCACGAACGAGGCGTATCAGAGGAGATTGAAGGAGGAGGATGGCTTCAAGGAGAAGGAGGATGAGTTGAAGGAGCTGGGCAAGAAGGCGAAGGAGCAGTATGATTACAAGTACTCTTCTCCTTAGCCAGATGGTGAAGTACAGGACATTGGTTTCGAAGATGGAATGAGTACTCAGATATCAAAGCTCCTCCACTGTTGAATCCTCCGAAAACAACATTCGATGCATCGCGAAGCGTGAAGTCGCTTGTCTCGGCAAGGCCCAGCACGTTAAAGAGAAGAGAGAGCACATCGATGTCACAAGGGCGCATTATTGGTACCGATGCGTATGTTTGAGTCTATTTTGTCAGCAGGTCGTCCAAGTCGTCGTTCCTGGAGAAGTCGTCCTTTCCTTTCCTCTACTGCCTCATACAATACCTTACCGTTACTGAGCCTAAGCTATACGCCCACGAATTGTCAAGATGATAAGAATATTCGACGATCGTATGGCCGAAGGAAGACAAACACTCTGCGTACTCCGGAAGGAGAAGTCATAAGCGGTCGTTGCCATTGTGCTACAAAATCCAAGGACCTTGTTCGAACAGACCACACGCCAACGACACTTCAAAGAGCGACGCCTGCTTGTTCCTGTCATGAGCAACTCCAACGCGATACCCTCATCCACCAAGTATTGGGTCCACAACACACTTCAGATTAAGCAACGAATATGCCGACTGGATCTTCGCCAGATTCGCAACATTAGTTGCCGTTTGAGTCTTGAAGCTGGGGTTGCCTGGGCATTGGTCTCCGATTTTCGATACGAAGCTCTGAGAATGGACTCTGGATTAGAAAACCGATGTACGATGCGGACGGCTGTTCGTGCGTACCTTGAGAGCCGTGGACAGCGTTTGAGCATCGGCCACAACGGCGGCTTTATTGCTGATGGAGTAGCCAGGGTTACAAGCAACACCTATGCTTATAGCCGTGACCTCCGCCAGGATGTCGGAGAACTGGACTGGTGTCAGCATCGTTTGAACACGCGCGCGGGCGCGCGGCTATAACAGCCGATCATACTCACAGTGTTGTACTCCGTGGCAGCAATATCGCAGCTCGGCTGCACAGCTCCGTCTTTGACGGCTGCGGCACCAGCTGCATTGATGGGTTCAGCGGTGAACTTCAGCGCGGGCCCGAAACTTGGCTGGGGAAAGAATCCATCGTTAGCACAGATCAGGATCGTCCGGGCTCGAAGGGCCATTACATATACGCCAGGATTGATGTTGGGCTTCCCTCCTTCAATGGCGACTACAAACGCCTTGGCGTATTGGATCTGGCGACGAGCCTTGAGTAACTCGCTCTGCGTGGTTCCGAGGGCTGCAGCAGTGGGAATCGCAACGAGGGTAACTATTGGGAGCTTCATGATGATTGATGAAAACGTAGAAAGTCGAAGGTGAGACTTGTGAAGATCAACTAGAAAACGGGGAGCCATGACCTTCTTTATATGTCTCCATTATCCCTCATCAGACCAGCGCGCAAAACTGATCAGCGAGCGCTTCATTCCGAATAACTGCATCCAGAGGATGTCGACCTTTGAGAGATGTCGCTCAAAAGCGCCTCGAATTCTTGGCTGTATGGTTTTTGCTCTCCTCTGACGACCATTCCGAGGATATCCGGCGAAAGCAGCTCCAACGGAGTTCACGAAGCGTTCCGTATAGCGTAATTGTAAGACATTGTGCCATGCTCGTATTCCTTCAAGCCGTAAAATGGCGTCGACAACGGTAACACCAGCCAGCAGCCTGTAGACGATCAACAAAGAAAGCTCCGAAATCGACCACCATCTCCGGGAGACCACTGGCTCGAAGACTGATACGCAGGAGCCCATTACCTTTGTAGCCCTGTGGATTTGAGTGTGATGATGTTAGCTGTGGTCGCTCCCTTTGCCACGCGATTCAACGTCGGTCTTGCCTTCTTCTAGGCGCAAACCATGCAAAGGTGAACAGCCATTACAGCGGCGCGCAGACGAGCGCCTCTGTAAATCGGACCTATACCAGTCAGTTCATCTCTTGGACTGTCCACCAATCACCAAGCGTTCTCATCCACTACGAACAGACCACCTTCGATGGGATATGCAAGACGACGACGTTGCTCGATAAAGTTCTGTTATTCCAATTTCAATTCGTGACATTCAGCCACCTGCTCGCTGTCGACAGGCGCCATGCTATAATTCCTCCTGCCGAGTCCTGGCGATCCAGTTTGCTTCCAGTAAACATGAGATTCCCTATCATGCGTCTATGCAATCCTCATCAATCCTCCAGAGTATGCAATCTTCTTCATGCTTCCGACAGAGGCGTTCACCGACTCATTACCGGCCGGAGATGGCGTATTGCCCGTCCAACCTCAAGCTCAGCAGGTTGTCTACTCGGACTTGAGCTGACCAATGAAGTCCTGAACGTCCTTCTCGAGCTTCTTCTCGAGCTCAGCAATCTTCTCAGCGAAGTCGCCGGCCTTCTCCTTGAGGTCCTCCTTAAGGTCAACTGGTGCTGGAGACTCATTCTTGCCCTTGTATCCACCCTTCTCCACGATGGCGGAGAAGTTACCCTCACCACCACCGTTCCATGCAAGAATGTTCTTGGTGTTGCTTGGGACATCGCTGAGGACACCCTCGGTGGCGAAGGAGATGAGGTGCTTCTTGAGCTTCTTGGGGCTGATTTCGGCCACGGCGTAGGCGGAGTCCTTGGAAGGCTGAAGGGAGAGCAGGTAGGCAAGGAGACCAGCGATGTGAGGCGAAGCCATGGAAGTACCGGAGATGGTGTTGACGGCGTACTTGCTGCCGATCCAGGTGGACTGGATGTTGAGACCGGGAGCGAAGATGTCGTTGCAAGTGCCGAAGTTGGAGAAGTAGGCACGCTCGTCGGCGAGGGTGCTGGCACCAACGGTCACGGCGTTCTCGGCGGCGGCAGGAGAGTAGTTGCAAGAGTCTGAGAGTTGTCAGCATCGGAATCAGGATAGCGCAGCGAATTGTAGGGAAACTCACCAGCGTTGTCATTGCCAGCAGCGACGGCAAAGTGGATACCGGCGTCGACGGCAGCGTTGACGGCCTGGTCAAGGAGAGCAGACTTGCCACCACCAAGAGACATGTTGGCAGCAGAGCCCTTGAAGCCCTTTCTCTTGCCCTTCTTCGCAACGGAGACCTGCTCAGAGTGGGAAGTGGCGGCGTACTCGACACCCTTGACGACATCAGACATGGAGCCCGAACCGTTGGAGCGCAGGACCTTGACGGCCTTGACGTGAGCCTTCTTGGCCACACCGTACTTCTTGCCAGCGACTGTGCCGGAGCAGTGAGTGCCGTGTCCGTTGCCATCCTCGTCCTCGTCACCTTGAGGAATGGTCTTGCCCCACTTGGCGCGGCCCTCGAAGTCGACGTGGTCCACGTTGGTGCCAGTGTCAATGACATAGACATCAACTCCCTCACCACCATCGGCGGTGTAGAGGTACTTGTTGAAGGTACCGAATGATAAGCTGTCTCGGTGCGAGATGCGAGCTAGACCCCACGGGGCGTTCTTCTCCGTCTCGTAATCATCGTGGCCGAGGGTGTGGACCTCTTGATCCTTCTCGATAAGCTCGACCTGAGTGCATCAACTTGTCAGTCTGTTTCTCAAATGCGTTGCGATGGATGTGCAGGGTGTTGAGTGTGTGTTGATGGCGCAACCGCAATGGCCGCATGACGTGCTCGATGACTTACATCTGGGTGTCGGCGGATCTGCTCAATGGTGTCCTCGTCAAAGTGACCGGAGTATCCCATGAGCGAGCCAGCAATGTTGTATGTGTGCTTCAAGCCGTGGAAGATGTCATCGACCATGGGTGTCTGCGAGCGCTTCTTGAGGTCCATCTTCATCTTCTGAGTCGACAGGTGGAGGTCCTGAACCCAGTCGTGGTGCTGAGCGGCCAAGTTGGTGTTGACATGGCTCTTGAACTTGATCATGTAGCTGTCGGGGATCTCCTTTGCGTTGGAGGCGGAGACGACGGGCGCCGCGTCGTTGTGGATGGATTCGACCATGACAGGCGATGCCGCCGCCAGCAGCGGCAGCGTCAAGCCGAGGAACGACTTCATGATGGCGAGATTTGGAGGTGAAGCTGTAGCGAGTAGAGGACGATGCGATGGCGAGACTGATGGAGAGGTTGTGATGCAGATGTTGTGTTGATGATGTAGAGGAGGTGAAGGAGGACGAGGATGAGGATGAGCTCAGGTCAGGTCGACGGGGAGCTTGCTCGGATCGAGGTGGGACTGGGAGCGGCGATAAGGTCAGGTCAGGTGTGTCAGGCGACAGCGGCGTCATCCTCTCCAATTGGCTCCGTTTCGAGGCGAGTGGAGCCAATTCCTCCGCTTCCAGCTGCGAGCTTCAAACTGGTGCGCCACGGAAAGCCCGAGCTCCCTCTCCCCAGCCACAGCGATGCGATACACGAGACGAGTCTACAACTGTACACATTTCTGACAGGCATATGATCGTTCTTGGTGTGTCGTACCTGAAACAAAGAGCACCGGATCACGCCCTGTGGTATGACTGACCGGCAACAACGGACACGTACCTGCCAACAAATCGTCGTGACCACTCCATCAATTCCTTCCGCCATTCTCCGCTGCTGAAGCACGACCTCTCCAGGAATAGACCTGCCAAGACTTGAGGTGCTTTCTGCAACACATTCACCTCGACATCAACTTCAAGTTTGCTAAACCGAATCTCGAGGACTATCAGACAACGTGACGACGACTCGACCAAGGGTACGATACACACGAGGCACTTCCTTCAGCGCATGGTTCAATGCTCCGACCCGTACCAGAATGAGCGAGCCGCGTAATATCGATTCGAGGGTCGCTACGACCTAAGACCGCCAAAGCATGGCCATGCGCGTGGCTTTGCCTACTCGACATCGCAGAAATTCCAAAGGCCTTAGTCCTGACGAGCAGGCTTCAACCACCGCTGGCTACATTCGTCGGTTTTCTCTTCATCATGGTCCTTCCGTCGAGGACGAGTTATCACGCCTATCAGATATCGCACAGAAATTACAGCAGGAACTGGCATCACATTCGGCCTCGCAAGACACATTCCGGCGTGGTCACGGGTTTGAACGAGTACTCGAGATTCTTCGAGCAGATAACCTTCGTAATGACACATGGTCGTATGAAGAAGTCATCGGTCTTATCAACGGCATACTTCAGCTCCTTGCCGAAGCTCTTCACGATTCCGGCAATGAGCGGTACTTTCATCGAGTCGAGGGTTGGGATGCGCTAGAAGGAAGTCTCGAGCAGATTCATCAAGTGCGAAATGAGGATCAGAAGCGAAGCAGTGCCAGTCTGTATGATGCGTTGATCGCGTTCGCCCTCGGCCGAGTCCACTTTGATCTTGCAAATGCTCAGACTGGATCCATTGTGTATCCGAATGGATGCGCGATTGCATTACGACTTGCGCTTCGAGTCGTGGAGAAATATGCTGGAGCAGATGAAGCCGACGTCGCAAGCGCAGTACGGGTGGTGGAGTTCATGACAACGATGGCGAAAGATGACACACGGTGCCTGATCGCGCTTTGGAATACATCAATCCTCTCCGACGTACTGAGAATCGCTCCTTCATCAGCTCTTCCGACCTCAGCGGTAGGATCCTTGCACAATCTGACCCTTGCTTTGGGTCGATTCGGCTTGAACCAGCTCGACGATGTCTCGCTCGTCTTCAAACGAGCATCCGAAGATGGCGCTGGTCGAGACACTCTTCTCCAGCTGATGCGTGATTCAAAACAGCCTGCTTTCATGCAGTTCGATCTGCAGCCTCATGGTTTCTCATCAATTGAGGTACCAAGCATTCGTAACTTCCCTCCACAGACTGGGTACAGTATATCGGCATGGATCAGGATCGACAAGTATGACTCGAAGTCACATACGACGCTTTTCGGGGCTTACGATGTGCCAAAGACATGCTTCATCCTGATGTACCTGGAAAAGGACAGCCACCAATTGATTCTGCAGACTTCTGTGAACGCCCCGAACCCCAGCGTCCGCTTCAAGTCGACTCAGTTCAAGAGCTCGCAGTGGTACCACATGACCTTGGTACAACGAAGAAACCCGTCAAATCCAAGCCAGAGTGTCGCTTCGCTGTTCGTGGATGGCGTCTTCGCGGAGCAGCGAAAGTGCAACTATCCGGATGTGGCCGGTGTGGTCCATGAAAGCCATAGATCCCAATCTGCGCCACCGCGTCCAACACCCATTCAAGGCTTCTTTGGCACGCCGCGAAGTGTCGCAATGGATCCTGTTCCGAATGCAGTACACACGAGATGGTCTCTGGCGAATGCCCACGTCTACCACGTGCCTCTAACGGATGAGTTTGTTGCAGTCTCGTTTAGGCTGGGCCCGCGTTATCGTGGCAATCTTCAAGACTGTCTTGGGTCACTGCTTACTTATCGGGCCTCCGCTGAACTCAACAAGTACAACGAAACTCTGCACCCAGAGAAGAATGACAAGTCCGATATCATCGCAGCTACCGAAGGTAGAGGCAGCGATGTCGTGTCAGAATCTCGCCTGATTCTAGCCATCGATCCGTCCGCCGTGATCGAATTTGCTGCAGCAGAGGATCGGAATCGTGCGAATGGCGCCAAGCACGAACTCGACAGGAACGCAATGTCCAAGTATCAGCAGCTGACACAACACGCTCGCGTAATTGCCATCAACACAGCAGTTCCTGGACTGAACGAGGCAATTGGTCGATCCTTTGGTACTGGATTGATATTCGGTGATCCGGCAGTCATCGTTCCTCAGCCCCTCGACGATGCGACTTGGCGATTTTACGGCGCCGTTCCAGTGCTCCTCCAGCAGCTAGAGACTGCCGATTCGAAGAAGGCCTTTCTGCAATCTGTTGAGATTTTCTTCGAATGCGTGCAAGACAGCTGGCGCGTGAGTGAAGCCATGGAGAAGGGACACGGGTTCAGCTTACTAGCGGTGGTGATTCGCGAAAAGCTTGGACTTGAGGTCGGGTCGGGTCCTCAAGTGTCGACACGCCGCGCAGCTACTATGTTGAGCCTCGAGGACCGACAATCGCTTCCACAGGAGCTACTCGGACTTGTCCTACGCTTCGTAGGATACGACAAATCCAGGCCGGATGAGTCGCTCTTGATCAATCCAATCGCATACCGCATCCTTGTGGTGGACTTTGATACCTGGCGGAGGAGCGATATGGAGACACAGACGCTCTACTGGACGCAGTTTACTAGCTTCATCACGGGGAACAGGAATTTTGCCTTCAACCAGAAGCGTTTCATCAGAATGCGGATCATCAAGAGGCTAGTGGAGGCACTGAAAGCTGAAGATATCAGCGAACAATCTGCAAAGCTGATGATGGTGGCTCTGAAGACACTCCTCGGGCCCGGTTCGTCCCACGGCTTCTACCGTGACCTGGCCATGTTCGTTGCATACGCCCTTCATGACGATCGAGCCATGCCGATTGCCCCTACGCGGACATTGAGTCGTGCAGTCAGTCGTCGGTCCAGAGTCGGCTCGGTGACTAAGAGTGCCCGCAGCCCCCGACCAACAACTCCAGGTGGCGGCCCGCAACAGATCAAGGCAGGGTTGCCAAAGTACGAGCTTGGCGTACTTGTTCTGAGACTGCTTGCAGATGTGCTGAACGAGGATCGCACAGTTACCACTGTTCGACGTTTCAGCCGCGCGCTGCCAAGTCGATGGCTTCTTCACCTGCTGGCAGAAAACGACGTCCGCATCATTGAGATCACCATGAGTATCATATGCAAATCTATGTCAGTCCTTGGATCAGAGTTCAAGTCATCGTTCATCGACAGGAATGGTGGCTTCGTCACTCTCAAGTCTCGATTGAAGCCGTTCTGGAGGTCGAAGGTTGTCTGGAGTCTGGCGTTTGCAACTTTCTTTGGTCGTAGCATTCCGCTCGAATGGCTTGAGGAAGAGTTCTCCGCCTTTCACTTGGTCGAGATGCTCAGCGTGGACAAGGACTTGGCCATTGCAAATCCAGAGATGCTGCCCGCTATTTTCGCCATGCTCGAAGCCGGCTTGAGGAAAGTCGCCCAGGAAGATGAGCCAATCGACTCGGAAACCAAGATCATCAAGAATGCCATACAATTCCTGAACGAGCTGTACGACAGGAGTCCAGCATTTGCAGACTTTGCAGTCAACTCGAGATATCTCCAGGAAGTCTTATTCATCCTTTATCCGCTCCTCGCGGGAACCGACCGACTTTCCGCTGAGACTGAGCTGCAATCCGAGGCTTTGTCTTTCAAAGGCGAAGAGGTCAAAATGCGACCTCACTCCAATTCTCTGGGCGAACGCCCTCCTTCTGTGCGCAGTTTGAAGATGAACGAAGGTCGGCGAACGCCTTCTCCAATGGCGCCGAACCGCGTTGAAATGCCGAGACGCATGTCATCCTTTGTCATGGTCAATGACACGGGCGAACGGTTGACCGTACCCAGGCAATTCAGTGCGCCTATGGCGCCGAAAGTCACACAACCTGTCAAGATCAACGTGGCCAACTCGTTGGTGGAGAGTCTTCTGGAGCTCGTGATCACACTCTTTATCGATCAAGTCTGCGAGAAGGACAAGTTCAACGGCATTGGACTATTTTTGAGAGTGCCGCCCGGGTTCAGGGAGCATCAAGCCTATTTTGAGTCTTATATTCTTGTCAACGCATTGTCGCAGTTGGGCAGCCACTTCCGCCTTCATCAACGACTGCTCACTGAGACCAAAGTCTTGACAAATCTTGCGCGCTACACGCAGCACATGGCAGAAGCTGTCTCGGAAGGATGGTTCATTGATGGAGCTCAGCCGCTGCTCGAGTTCACTGGTGAAATCCTGGATCACCTTCAGCGGCCTGAAATCGCGACGCTCAAATCAGTCCGACTCTGCAGCCAGTCGACCAGTGCAATTCGTGTTGTGTTTCTCAAGGCGACGTTATGGAGACTTGCTGAGCTCAACGAAGACGCCGATGAGAAGGAGGTCGGCGACTTCCTTGCTAAGATGACCTATTGGCAGACCATCTTGTTCTCGCCGGAGAATCAGGAGACTCTGTTCACAAAGCTGATCTGTTTCTTGTTGTACCACAAGCTGGTCTCCGAGGTCAAGACAGTCAGGCTGGCGGCGGCCCAGCTATGGCGTATTGTGCTTGTACAGAAGCCGACCGAGACTGCGACAATGTTGACCAATACCATGGGTCCCGAGCAACGCCACCTCTCGACTGGATTCATGAAGTTGATCTCGATGGACGATGACGACTTTTTGGGCTGGATCGATGAGAATAGGCCTATCCTCGATTCTGTCTTTCACCACTCTCTGAGCAAGCCTTGGGAGGACTTCGTCAACAGCGAAAATCGCAACTCAGAAGAAACCACCAAGAGTCGCCTCAGCAAGCGCCGGGAGAAGCTGCGACAATGGCACGCTGAAGAGACTGCTGCGGATGACATGATCAACCGCTATGAGGTGACGACCAATCATTGGAGGTCCAACGTGCATGCTCAAGAACGACTGAAGCTGCAAAGAGCAATTCAGGACCATCAAGAGAACGTGAGCCTTCTGTACCGAGAGTTCGATAAGCTGGAAAGACTTGCGCGTCAGCCATGCGGTCTCAAGCCGAGCACAGAGCCTGCTCGATGGCAATTGGACGAGACCGAGGCTGCCAATCGAATGCGGATGCGGGTCGTGCCCGATACCTCACAGCTGAAGGAAGCTTTCTTGCCAAAGCGGAAAAGCTCAAGACGGCTCACAAATGGACGATTGGCAATCAACACACAAATTGCTCGACTTGCTGCTGAAGAGAGCAACAACACACCCGTGTCAGCCGATCCGACTCCTGACACTCCGCCAGGCACGACGGATGGGTCTACCGAGTTTCCCAGCCGCGAGCGAGCAGGAAGCGACGCCGTTTCCAACTCTCAGTTGCTCGAAGGCGGCTTCGAGATGGTCGATGATCCTCGAGAAGATGAGGACGGCCTGATCGAGGACAAGAATCGAAAAGTGATGACGAACCTACAGCGAGGCGACATGGTACAGCAATTGCACAACATCTCTCGAATTGTCGGTCTTGAGGCTTGCGAAGGTCTTCTCGTCGTTGGACAGAAGTGCCTGTACATGCAAGACAACTTCTTCCAGAGATCCGATGGCGAGATTGTCAGCGTCTCGCAAGCACCGGAAGATGAAAGAGATCCATACGTGCAGCTCATCTCCGGCAAAGATGTCGGCGCCGCGAGGTCGAGACACAGCGTTGGCGACCAAGAGACTCGCAACTGGACGTGGTCCGAAGTGCTCAGTATCTCAAAGCGACGATTCCTGCTTCGCGACGTGGCTATCGAGGTCTTCTTCACAGACGGTCGCAGCTATCTGCTCACATGCATGTCGTCGAAGTCGCGGGACGACCTCTACAATGCGATAGTCTATCGGGCTCCTCATGTACACAGTGCATCAGCCGTTGCCAGCGAGGATGCATGGCGGCTTGACACGCTTCGCACGCCTGAAGACGTGCCGAAGAACTTCGGTTCCAAATTTGGCAATCTGTTCAACGCTGGACCGACGCATGCTGCGACAAAGAGATGGCAACGTGGAGAAATGTCGAACTTCCAGTATCTCATGCTGGTGAACACGATGGCTGGTCGGACGTTCAACGATCTCACGCAGTATCCTATCTTCCCGTGGGTTTTGGCCAACTATACGAGCGAGGAGCTCAATCTGGACAACCCGAAGACGTTCCGCAACTTCTCGAAGCCGATGGGATGCCAAACGCCGATGAGAGAGGCTGAGTACAAGGACCGCTTCAAGCAGTTTGCTGAGATGGGCGACCACAATGCTCCGCCCTTTCACTACGGCACACACTATTCCTCCGCCATGATTGTCAGCTCATATCTCATCCGCTTGCAGCCGTTTGTGCAATCATACCTGCTGCTTCAGGGAGGCTCCTTTGATCACGCCGATCGTTTGTTCGATTCTATTGAGCGGGCATGGCAATCAGCATCAAGAGACAACATGACCGATGTCCGTGAGCTGACTCCAGAGTTCTTCTACCTACCTGAGTTCCTCACCAACGTCAACGGGTATGAGTTTGGCAGCAAGCAGGTCAGTGGTGAAGCTGTCAACAACGTCCATCTCCCGAAGTGGGCTAAAGGCGATCCGCATATATTCATCAACAAGCATCGCGAAGCTCTTGAAAGCGAGTATGTCAGTCAGCATCTACACGAGTGGATTGACTTGGTCTTCGGCTATAAGCAGAGAGGAGAAGCCGCGGTTGAAGCCACGAACGTCTTCCAGCATCTGTCATACGGCGGGGCAAAAGATCTCGACAAGATCGATGATCATGTCGAGCGTTTGGCGAGCATTGGCATCATTCACTCATTCGGTCAGACTCCGAACCAAGTCTTCCTCAAGGGCCATCCGTACCGAGAGGCAGACAGAGATCTTGAGCCGAAGCTCGATGTTCTTGCCGAGACGCTGACGAGACTGCCCGACACGACGTACGACATCCACGAGCGAGTGGCTGATCTCAATTTCATCTCCTCCGGCGTGCAGTCCGCGGATGATAGACTCCTCGCGACAGGGCCGTGCAAACTTAATTTGCTGCCCGATTGTACTCGGTATATGCAGTGGGGATTTCCAGACAACAGCATCCGCTTCTTCTCCAAAAGCACAAACCGACTTCTGGGACTATACGAGAACACGCACGTCGGACCGATCACCACCGCTACCTTTGTCGACAGCAAGACCCTCGTCACCGGCGGAGAAGACTGCACGATTGGCGTTTGGAAGGTCGCGGCTTCACGAGACAGCATCGACCTCATCCCAAGAACCCACCTCTTCGGCCATCGCACGTCCATCACCGTCCTTGCTGCCAGTCGCGTTTTCAGCACGCTCCTTTCCGTCTCTTCCGATGGTCAAGTCCTCCTCTGGGGTCTCAACCGCCAAAATTGCATTCGCATCCTCCTCCCAGCCGATGGGCCTTCCGTCCAAGCTGCACGAATCAGCAATGTCAGCGGCCACATCCTGCTCTGCCGCGGCTCCCACGCTCTCCTATACACCCTCAACGGCCACCTCCTCGTCTCACAACGCCTTTGCGAGCGCGACGACGAGGAGATCCTATGCGCTGCCTTTTACGAAGGCGCTGGGAACGAGTACCTCGCTCGCGAATTGATCTTCACGGGCCACTCGCATGGCATTACCAATGTCTGGAACTTGACCAATTTGAGCGATGGTACTTGGTATCTGCAGTTGGTCAAGAGGATGCAGTACGTGGAGAGCGAGATGAGGGTGATGAGAGTTCCGGCTGGGATCACGAGTGTGCTGCCTGTTGCCAAGGCGGTGTACACGGGTGATGAAGAGGGGAATGTTTGGCAGTGGGAATGTGTGGTGAGAGGGAGCAGTTTCAGTGGGAGAGGCCGATGAGTGGTGGTTGTGGTTGGCTGGAGAGCAAGTACGAACGTTTGGCTGCATTGCATTCGCATTGAAGTACTTGGATCCAAAAGCATACTTACATAGTCACGAATTATGAGCTGATGAAACTTATCGTATCGTCATCTGTAAACAAAGCGTGACCCTTGAGTGTATTCACAACGGTCGACCCTCAAACTGTCTACTCGCATAGTATCGATACACCTTCGCCGTCCTAACTCTCAGCTGTTTCCCTTTCCAAATAAAAAACACCGAGACCAACAAGATAACCGCACCAAACGCTCCAATCATATTGAACACATTCGCAATACCCACTGCCGCGATCCACGCTGGCATCGCGAAGACGAAAATCGTGCTGAACGTATTCCGGACAAATGTAAGTGCTGTTAGAGCGTCGCCGACGATTTCTGTAACATTCTGTTAGCTAGCGAGAAGGTGTATGGTTTGGAGGTGAGACATGGTGGTGTTTTTGTTTTCGCACCATTGTATGCATCGAGCAGGTATGTCAACGCGACGCTCTGTAAAGGTCCCATGCCGAAATTGCACACGCCGTAGGCTACGGCGACTTGCTGCCATGAGGAGCCGTTGTTGAGGGCGTAGCCGAACCACCATGCCTGTAAAGGAAAGCGTATAAGTGTCAGCGGATGTTGTAGACAGTGTAAGAATGGATGGAGGCCTGACGTCCGAGACAAGTCTTGGATATTGAAGGCCTTGTGCACTTGCAGTTTCTTACCCCGGCGAGCTGAAAGGGGACGAAGGGAACAAAGAGGTAGAAGCGGAATTCGGGTTCGTAGATGCCGTTGTTGCGTCGGGCGAGGTAGAGGACTGTCCAGTCGCTGAGGGGACCGCAGATTAAGGAGCCGAGGGTTTGGCCGATGACTACTTGAGTGTTAGCGAGACATTTGATCGTAGGAAGAGACTGTGGATTCTTACATGGAGCCAAGCTCATCAAGCCGATCTGAGACGCGGAGAAGTTGTACGGTGCGTCGAGCATTATGGTGCTGAGGGCTGCGGTTTGGACGGTACTCCAGGCTAAGAGGATGGCATAGACGAGAGAGCTGTACAGTACGCCGGGGATCGATCCGAGGATGAGGAACGGCTGCCATGAGTGTCGTAGGAACTGGAGCCAGTTACCAGGTGATGTCGTTGTGAGTGAAAGCTTCTGTCGGTATGTTTTTCTTGGAATGGTGTGATTGATGTGTACCACGCTCAGATTGCGAGCGTCGCTGCGATTGGCTTCAGTGTCGTTGATCACGGGTGTGACTTTGTTGGTCGTCTTCTTCTCCTGGTCTTCGACCGAGCTTGGAGATGTGGCCGAGCTGGGGCTCACGCTGCCGGGCCTTTGTCCAACAATTGTGGCTTCATCGAGTCGAAACTTGGTCTCTTCGAAACCAAAGATGAACACTACAAGTTGCAGGCCAAAGAATATGACGAACCACCACCATACCCATCGCCAGCCCATACTGGTCGTGGCAAAGCCAGCAGCCACGACAGCCAGGTTCCCTCCAACATTCATGGCCCAGATGTAAATCGAATTCATGAGTCCTCGTTGATGGACGAAGTACACATCTGCAATGGTCAATTGGACCAACACCTCGCAGAGCGATCCCAACCAGCACTGCAGTGCGTTCACGCCCCACCAATCGCCTGGAGTTTGTGTCCTGGCGGACCAGATGGAGACTCCGAGTTGAGCGGCACTGCTGACGACGTAGACTGATCGTGAGCCGAATTTGAGGGCGAAAGGAATGAGCATTGGAGCGCCCAATGCCAGTGTTGCACAGCCGATGGCATAGGTGTTGGTCAGGATTGTTGAACTGAAGTTGAGTTCTTCACCCATTGGACCCCATGTAGGTGAGGTCGCATTCACAAAAGCGTAGACCATCATGGCGTAGAAGCAGGCAAGGGTGTAGTTGATTGCCTTCTGCCATCGTGGCCAGTTCTGTGGTGCGTCAACACTGGTGTGCAGTGGATTATGTTGGGTAGTCTCACCAGTGGATCGTTCGGATCGTTTGTTGGTCTAGGTTGCAGTATGATGTCCGATCCCTTTTCGTTGACTGCCAACAACTGGGCGAGCTTCACCGTCCCTGGCGGCCATTCTTGGTCGAGGTGGTCTGCCATGGTCGTCTTCACTCGACGATGTCAAGCAAGAAGTGAGTCGACATCCAACCACCAAACCAGTACGGCTATAAGTACGTAGGTTCGGTCGTAGCTATCGGAGAGATGTCGGGCAACCCCACGGCGAAGCACCAGTAAAGATAAAGAGCTGAAAGCCCTCTGCAGGGCCTCGAGATAAGACAACGCACATCCACTCGTTCATGCCGGTTGCACGATCGCCGCCATGCATGCGTGTGGCGCTCCTACTCACACCCTCAGACAGATGCAATGGCTTCATCAGCTTGATGCTCATGTCGCACTCTAGGAGGAGGGGAGACTCTGCTGTGCAAAGAACAGGAATAGCCGGCAAATTCAAGTCAGCGATACCAAGATCGGGCAGCCCGCCAGTGAGCGTGTGATTCCTTCTTGCGAATAATCGTTGCGAAGCATCTCCAGAGTGAGGAATTCTTCACTTTGGTGAACATTCTGTCGTGGACAGAAGCCGTGATCATATTTGACAACGGAGCCTGCGATGGCAATGGGCAGCGTGTCGTTCAAAGAGGTTCGGTCATTCTTCGGCTGAAGTTTTGAGAAGATCATATACGATTCGAAAAACCCAAAATCATCCTTCACACCAATGGTTCAGTGGTAGCCTAGGACGTAAGAATTTTCGTCTCTCCAGAACTACAGTCACTGTACTAATACCTTGTCCAGCCTTGGCGCAGCGGTAGCGTGTCTGATTCCAGAGATATCTCTCATATCGGTACATCCAGAAGGTCATCCGTTCAGTGAGTGTCATCCCATATGTGACGTTCTTGTCCCCATTCTAACATCTCTTCAGAATCGGGTAGGGTTCAGATCAATCAGCAATGATGTTCTATTTTTGCTTTTTTGCTGCTTGGGGTGCGCATGCCTTTTGCTCCTAGGACCGTGCTTGGACCGGGACACTCAACAAGGATCATTGTACTCAATGCATTTTGCAAGTGCTGCTACCTCTTGCTTAACGAAGAGGAGTCAAAGAAGGTCGCGCTCCGACGACGAGCTGTCCGCACTCGTTAGTGCCTGCTTCAAACACAACTCATTCCACAGGGTGGCCAGGTCTCGAACGGTAATAACACGCCAGTTGCAATGTCCTGTTCGACAGCATCTTTGATTGCAATAGTTGTGGGCAATCGTTCCGCACTGAGAGGCAATTGCTCCTTGTTTTTGCTGCACTCTTCCAAACACGTGCTTACTACAACATTGCTCTCACAACGACGGGATCATCCCAGGTTATCTTGAGATGATCGAAGCAATTACCACCTGTTTGATGGAAGTGTCAATGCTGTGCCAAGACATGCTCGCTTAGGATCCATACTAGCGTGTCGGGCTTTTCCAAGCAGTCTCCTTCGCCATCGCTCCATCAACTTTCCATCCACACTCCTCACGATGCCACCACGAATACATCATCTTCCCGTACCGCCGACATGTCAATGCTTTCGCACGAGACCACAAGGCGTTGCGGAAGCCGCGGCGGCATCCACACAGACGAGACACTTCCACAAGATCGGCCGTGAGCCGCAATTACAGAAGCTGCTGCGCAGGGACATGTGGGAATGGCTGAATGGACCCGGGAAAGTCTTCAAAGAGCCGCTGCCTGGCAGTACCAACTACCTCAGTGCATATGATAAATTCGGACAACTTGTGCGCGTGAAGAAACAACGGCAGAACAATCCGCGATCTGGGAGAGGCAGCACAGAGAATGATTCGGATGGAGATCAAGTACAATCACAAGCCGAAACGGAGAGTGGTCTCCCTCCCGAACGAGCCAGCGACAGGCGACCATACCCGCTCAACCAGGACTTCCGGTCGGAGAGCGTCCTGAGCGAGAGTCTGCGAGAAGAGCTTCATCGGCAGGTGGCAGAGCGAGGCATTGATGTTTCCACCGTCAGTGCGGCGTACGGGGTGGACGTCCGACGCGTCGCTGCCGTCGTGAGACTGAAGACCATCGAGAAGCAGTGGGCACAAGATGTGAGTAAAGGATTTCTTCTCCTCCGACCCCTGTTCAATGATGATTTTATTCAAATCGATTAGTCTTTAAGACAACTACATGGTTACAAAAACATAGCATGCGAGCCTCTCTGATTTCGAGCAACCCGAATTCTTCTGCATCACCAAGCAAAGTGGATGAACAGTCGCTGACAGCATCATCAGGGAAAGCCTCTTGCCAAACCATACAACGATGCGGTTATGGCGATGCTACCGCAGACACCTTTCAGGCCGGACGGTCCTGCAAACCGACAGATCACACCTCACGAAAGCATCAACGATCTGCCTGTACACTCAAGTACACGTCAACAGCTCTTCTATCCCACATCCGAATCTCGACAATTCACACGCGAGGATGCCGCAAAGGCATTTTCCGAAGACCTTCTTCCCGCTGACAAGCGAATTCCACACCCGGAACTCATCGTCCTGGAGAAAGAGGCCCTCGAGGGCATCGACCGCGAGAAGCGCCACCAGAGGCAGCGTGAGCGTGATCAGAAGGCACAGGAGGACAGGGCTGCTGCAGAGGAGCGGAAGCGGAAATGGGAACAGCGAACCCAACGGATCGTCCCTGGTCGAAGGTGGGATTTCAAGTTCCAGGACATCAGTGCAGAGACCACCGGCAAGACAGGACGGGCGAGGCACGCGGTGGGCATCCGGTATGGTGTGCCTCATGATGATCGCAAGAGCGGCAAGGTCAAGATTCCCACGAGTGTGGAATGAAGTGTGGAAGTGTGCCTGTACCATATGTAAATCATCACCTGTTCACGCAAGATACCAATACTAGCAATACTGCTCGTCACAATCTTACACTTCTTCTGTGTTGCACGTCCGCTGTTCTTTGTCACATGGACCGTTTTTTAATGACCCCACTTGATCAACTTCTCTCTGAATTCCACCTTCAAGACACCACGCCAAACTCTCGCACTCCGGGGCAGACGCCCTTCGTTGTGAACACTTCTCCACCTCCGACCCACTGCATGCCACCGCCCGGCTGAGTCTTCGCCAGAATGTCGAATATCCTCTTCTATTTCCTCACCCTCACGACGCTCGTCACCCTCACCGTAAACGGGCTCGTCTTCCTCGGTCAATCGCTCAAAATCCCCGCCCTCGAATTCTACGGCCGCAGTCTCGCATCCTTCGTCGCGCTCTTCCTCAGTTCGGTCTATGCCACGTTCGCTGCGGCAGCGTTCAGCGCGGTCGGCTATGGCGGCATGGCACAGTGGACCGCTGGTCGCTTCTTCAAGTGGATCATGTTGCTCTTCACGGGCATCTGGTTCGATGTGCAAGATCCGGAGAACTACCTAGGCAATACTCGACCGGCTGTCTTTGTGGGTAACCATCAGACCGAGTTGGACGTGCTCATGCTTGGCCACATCTTCCCCAAGTGGTGCAGCGTCACGTCGAAGAAGAGCTTGTCGAAGATTCCCTTCCTGGGCTGGTTCATGCTCATGAGCAAGACGGTGTTCATCGAGCGCAAGAGTCGGAGTCAGGCGCTGCAGGCTTTCGATGCTGCGGCAGAACAAATGCGGAACGAACGGCAAAGCGTGTTCATCTTCCCGGAGGGCACGAGGAGTTACTACGAGAAACCTGATCTACTGGCTTTCAAGAAGGGTGCCTTCCACTTGGCTGTGCAGGCGCAGGTCCCGATTGTCCCGATCGTGTCGGCGAATTACAGCAACGTGCTGAACGTCAGGTCGAAGAAGTTCCAGCCGGGTATCATACCAACGAGGGTGTTGAAGCCGATCAGCACGAAGGGAAAGACGAAGGACGATGTGGATAGTTTGCTGGAGGAGACGAGGAATGTCATGATGGAGGCACTGTTGGAGCTCACGGAGGAGGCGAGAAAACAAGGCGTTGCAAAGCAGGAGCACGAGGCGAGGTCGCATAGCAATGGCGTTGCAAAAAGTTCGGGTGTGGATGTGGCATCAAAAGGCATGAATCCGGCAGCGTGATCAGGCGATACATATCAAGGTTTGGATCATGGTGCAATGGAGATGGACGCGGAGGAGAGCCGCGATGACCTATTGACCTATTGACCTACTTCCGCTCTTCTGTTCGGGATCTGGCGGTGACCGACGAGTGCGAGGAAGATCATGCTTGAAGATTCCCTAAAGCAGGTGGGTGCGTTGGCTGAGACAGAGAACCGACAATGACGACTGCGACCAAGATGCATACCTTATACCACCAGTGGAAAAATACAGCTTCACTTACAAACATTCACTCGACCGCAGCTCCCGTCTGCAAGGGCGGTGTGACGTCAGTGAGTACCTGCTTGCAAGTGGTTCAGTGCAGGTACTGCTAGTCATTGCTTACATTGCGTTACATTGCGTCGCATCGGATGCTGTGAAGTCCACGGGTATGATCGAGCCATTGTCATAGAAGCCTTGAATCATCTTGAATCTGACCTCGTTCCTGGAGACTCATTCCAGCGGAGCAGCAACTCGCAACCATGTCCATCGACTCAAGTCGTGTCATTCTAATCACTGGAGCCACAGGCGGCATCGGAAAGGCAACAGCCATACTCTTCGCAAAGCAAGGCAACTACAAGCTAGCCCTTCACTACAACTCCGCCGACCAGGAAGCGCGAGACAATCTCCTTCAAGCGATCAACGAGGCGAGCACCACATCAACCGAAGTCGACTTCTTCCAAGCCGATCTCTCCGACTACGATGGAGTCCGTAAGCTACACAACGAAGTGACGGCACGCTTTGGAAGCGCCGACGTACTGTTCAACAATGCTGGATCAACAAGCGGCATGACTGGAGTGCAGAACCTAGCTGATGTGCCAATCGATGTCTTTGAGCGGAATTGGAGAATGAACACCGGATCGACCATTCTCTTGACGCAACTATGTTTGCCATATATGGAAGGAAAGGGCTGGGGACGCATCGTGTTCAATTCTTCCGTGGCTGCGTTTACGGGAGGATTTGTTGGTATGTTCGGTGTTGTACTTTGGCTTATTTCCAGATCCTTCTGCTGATCGAATGCTTCCCAATGCAGGACCGCACTACGCGAGTTCCAAGAGTGCAATGCATGGCTTTATCTACTGGCTAGGCCAGAATGTCGCCAAGAAGGGCATCACTGTGAATGCTGTGGCGCCGGCACTGATTACTGATACGGCTATTATGGGCGAGCCGAGTGACGAGCAAGCGAAACGGGTTGCAGAGAGTAAGTGTGCTCACGATCAAATACAAGTGCTTCATTGCTGACACGTTCTCAAAGGGGTCCCGGTCGGTAGGTTGGGCCAGCCGGCAGAAATCGCGGAGACGGTACTGTGGATGGTCAAGACTGGATACGTGACTAGGAAGATCATTGGTGTCGATGGGGGAGTCCATCCTGCTTGAATTGATGATGGGTCATAGACTGCCTGACCACGGAAGGAGACTCCAGCTCCGCCATCGGGACAGGCTGACACTGTGTTATATTCTCGTCGTGCTCTGTGTTTCCAACGCTCGTCTTCACTCCGTCTACCTCACCACGGTTGGTACATCGGCGGCGACAGCGCCGGGCGGAGGCGCCGCAGCGACTGGCAAAGGCTGCACTTGCAAGCCATCGTACGCATTGATCTCACTGCGAAGCCTCAATAGTCGCAGCTTGGGTGGTTGATATGTCGACATCCATCTCCAATGCCATCCGCGAAGCCCGTTCTTGGCATGCGCTTCATCCCCAATGGGAAAGGGTTGCCTTCATCGCAATCTGTCGCAGGTAGAAAACATGAGGTGCGCTGATAAGCCATTGATTAATCATCAATTCATGTAATCGACGACCTCTCCTTGTCTCGACGACTCCCCGGAATGGTTCATTCAGATGACGGCCTCAGGAGCAAATCTTGTAGAGGTCGGTCCTACGTCGCTCTCATCGCGTAGATTTGACAGTCTCCCGAAGCACGGGGTACCTGATTCTCGAGAATAGTTTTTGCATTTGTTTTTCAGCCAGAGTCTGCATCAGGAGAATGACGGTCTCGTTCCACCGCACGCTCGCCTCGCCATAAGGCCACGCTTGGCCAGATGGCACGGAAGGCTTTGCATCAAGCTCGATCGAAGATTGGTGTGGTATCGATGAAGAAACATGCCGCGAGGTGACCCTAAATTTCATCATGTTCGCCCAGCGAGGACCACAATCCGTTCACCGACCAGACATACAAGTGTCCTTGGCAAAGCCTGGGAGGTGCGTCCAGATTGACTGTTCAGCCCTGGCGCCCTGTCTGCCATCTCCGACATCAGCTTGCCAGAGAGGCGGCTAGCTCCGTGCCATGCATTCAGCTTTGATTGCGCAAGAGCTCGACTGGATGCATTGATTGACCAAAATATGGACTGCAGCCTTTTGACTCGGTGTTCCAACGTACTTCGAGATGGTCAGAGGACCCGAGGTATTGACAAGTGATATCCACGTCTCCATCAGGTAGTATACACACCGCGAAAATGCCCTATCGTCTACCGCGCCGAGAGCATATTCCGAATTGCCATCCAGTACTTCTTCGACACTCGCTCCTCAATCTCCTCCTTGACAAGCCACTCGTACTCAGTGTCTCCGAGCTCGTTCAATTTGAGATCTGCCTGTCCTGCGAATATGCGGACCTTCATGAAGAAGACTTTCTCGCCAAATTCCTGCTGTTCCTTCTCACTGGTCGTTGTTGATACGAGGCGGTTGGGCAGGATTTTCGAAAGGATCGGTGCTGCGAATTTGTTCATGTAGTAGCCGATCGGGTGGTTACCTACAACCCATGTGTTCATGTTGATACCACCGGCTTGGAGGAGCACACGTTCGGCAGCCTGGAACCCAGTTAGTCTCCGTACGTGGGACAAGGGCAGCCATCATTCTTACCTGATGCAGACCTTCTCGAGCATATAATCGATCTTGAGGAAATCTCCAATGTCCATGCTTGTTCTTGACAAGCAGGTATAGATTCCGGTCGAGCCTCCGGTTCAGGCTCTTTGTGTTGTTCTCCTCGTCATCCTTCGTCCTTCTTGAAAGAGGTCTATCGATTGACACTTCTCCGACCGGCTTCCTGACTCCTTCACCTGACGAGTCCTGTCCGCTGACAGTTCGACCTTTGGTCTCCTCGTCGCCTACTGGTTCAGCATCGATTATGTCCTTTCCTTCCGCATCCCTGATCAACTTTTCCACAATGTCCTCCGGCTCGCTCAATTTACTCCCGGCCAACACCTCGTCATTCCATCCCTCGTCGCTGTATGCGTTGTATACACCAACATCTCGTGCTGCTGTCTTCCGCACGGCCGCTTTCCGCTTCCACTCAATATCGGCTGGTGTATCCTTTTTGATGTAGAAGTATCGCGTGAATGGGAGAGCTAGTCGCTCGTTCAGACGTTTCTGATACAGAAAGAAAGCCTTCTCGAAGGACGTCAATTCTCGCGTGAGGACTGGTGGGCGAGAGACCACGGTGCCACACACTAGACGAAAGGCTTTCTTGGGACCTGTAGCCTGTGCTGGTGCGTTGGCAGATTGATCTGAGTCCTCGGCGGGTTGTTCGGCGACGGCAGCTGCAGCGGAAGCATGTCGTCGTGATGGGGCATTTGCTATGCGGTATCGACAGGAGATGCACACTGTGTCGCGTGAGAGGACTGAACTTCGAGGTCAGCACGAATAAGTCTCTTTGACTTCGCCTTTGATCGTACCATTGGCAGCTGCCACGCGCTTCGCACTCTTCTGTCCAGCATTCATCTTGTCTTCTGTTGATGTCGGAGCAAATCACCACTTCCTTCACTCAATCATCGATGCCAGTAGTGCAGTCCGCCTCCATCTTGAACATTTCGCCGCGGGAGACGGCTATTCCCGCGCGCTAGTGAACGTCCACTGCCCTACTTTTTGCTTCGACTTCTCTTCTTCTCTTCTCCTCTCTCGCCAGGCACAAATCCTTATCATCAATTGCGCTCACTCTCCGTGGCCTTTTGATCATTTACAGCGTGCCCAGAGCGACCACGGCAGACTTTTTCGCTAGGAGCACCTTCATACCTTCAAGGGGAGCCCTTAGATAGATCCTGCTTCCAACCTCATGCCACGATAATCGATCTGCACTGTATCATAAACACTACGCAATCAGGGAACGGATCATCAAGAAGCGTCTTCGGAACGATGCTGGTCATACCGAGACATGGGCAACACGGGGTCTTGTATGAAGACAATCTGCCGCTTGTCAGGCGCCACGAGGTGTGTTCTGAACACTGATGTATCCTTCGAGCAGACATGCGAGCTGCCCGGATAGAGTGCTGTGTCTTCGCTGGTGAAAAGGCCGTACTCTGGACGGCTGCCGTTGATGCTGCTTCTGGCTGGACTTGGAAAGCTGCGATAAGTTCTGGAAATTCTGTCTTCAAACCTGGCCGAGTAGTCCTTTGTCTCTACTTGCCGTCGACAAATTGCACTAATTTTGGACAGAACATGCTAGTCAAAGATAATGAATTCTTTGTCTTTGACTATCTCTCCCGTAAGACATCTTCGAGACGTCTCCGTGTGTCTCGCACTAGATAGAATCATCGTCCTCTTCCTTCAATACATCCATTCACTTTTCTATTCACGGAGTCTTCTGGAAAGACCATTCAACGCCATTATCATCTTCTTCCTTTTGACAATTACTACTAGACGACCTTCGTCCCTTGCAAACAAATACAAAACAATGACGATGAACATGTACAGCTTCAGCACCCAGCGCAATACCTATCGAATTTACACCGAATACGCTGACTTGGGTTGCCGGGTGCGACAGTCCTTGTCCCGCACCGCGACGAACAAACAACTGCGGACTGATCGCATCGGGAGCCGCCACGCCAGGTGGAAGGCAAGAACAGACTTGGACTATAACCTCGCGCTTGATATGCGTACGCTGAACAGAACTTCACTGCTTTCATCGCAGCTACTGACCAGCTCACAGGCGATGAGAACAACTACGATCGCGCCGTCGCTCTCTGGGAGACGAACCCTCGCAGTCAGCTCCGTGACCCATACGCCAATGTGGTCGGCTGGTACATGGGCAAGATCGACAAGCAATCCTGGATCAGCCGTCCGGTCTCGGCTCATCGACGAATACGTCCAGCAAAGCTCATGCCTAGAGGTAAAAGCGCCCGCCATGATGCGTACTTCAAAGTCAAAGCTGAGCGCGAGGCGAGCGAGGCAGGCGAAGGAGACATTCTCACGGCTGCCGACGATGGCTGGCTGCGTGGGAAAGCGAACGTACCTGGGACGGAGTTCGCGGCGGCTGCTAGGCGGCGAGATCAGCAGGTTGAGTTGGAGAGGATTCTTGCGAGCCTGAAACACGCCGGCGTACTACCTACTTCTGAAGCGTGGGCAGGTGGAGCTGGCCGAGCTGAAGCAAGTCAAGTGCGAGACAGCAAAGAATCTGCCGTGGTTCGCTCTGCCGGCGCCTTGCTAACACTATTGGACACTTCTGACGAATCTGGAGGCGAGCGCTATAGCTGATGCTGGTCATGGTGATCCGATGAATGAAGTCGCAACCAGAGCGCAGTGTCGTGTTGCCATCGTTCGCATGGAGTTCTCAATCAAGGTGATTGAATAGTTTGATAGCTCGCGTCGGACATTCAGCGGAAAGATCTTTAACCAATGTCCCACGAAAACCACATTTTGAGCCTACATCATGCGATTGTACTATTCTCATGTAGGAGAATAGTTACCGAATTATTCAGCGCTAGCAATGGCTAGAAGTACTTGCTGTGAACAGAAGGGAGCACACGTGAGACGTTCCAAGTAGATTGCCAGCATTGCCCGAGCTCTCGCTGATTGTTGCCCACATTTCGTCAACGATGCATCTACAAAAGCGATCTATGATAAGACTTGTACTCGTACGGCCGTTGCTATGGGATGATTCGTTGCAAGACGACTGTCCAACTTGTACGTCAATCGAACTCCCCAGAATGAACCATCAAGGGATCTGGAGGCTACTGAAGAATTAGCACTGTCCACAGCTGTTGAAAGACGCCTCTTACTTCGAAAACCATGGGGTCATTTACGCCGAACACTTGCATTCTGAGAATGCGTGTTCTTGACAGCACACGCCGGCTTCTTCGCGATGTCCTGCGCCTTCTTGTCCGCTTTTTGGTCTTTCGTGAACTGGGCGCCCATGCCTTGCAGTAGCTCTAGGGTTCTAGAAACAGCATCGTCAGCCCAGGATGTGCTTGTGAAGCTCAGAGTAATGACCTCGGATCGTGCCCCTTTTTCTCGAGCGAAGACTTCTTGGAAGGCATTGTAACGGCCATCGTGATTGATGTGACAGTAGTTTCGGCTGTCGGAGGATGGGTGCTGACTGGTATGATGGCTTCTCCTCCAGTGAGACATGGCGCTCTTATATGTGGGCACCGCTGACCTGTTCTTCGAGCCCAGTTGACGTACTTCAAGGATTTGAAGCTACGCTGCGGTGGTCAGCAGCTCAAGTGGTGTTGCGCCGACGGACCTCCGCCGGTGGTCACGCAGATACCAGCTCTCATTTACTTTCAGGATACATGGCACGTTGCTCATCAGCTCGAGACTCTGCTTGGTTTGCCATAGTTTCATCGTACTTGAAAAGTGACGATGGAGGTGCAGGCGAGCACATTCAGGAATTTTTGCTCATTCCGAAGCAGCACAGAGGAAGGTAGTTGGCTGTATCGCCTCCAGAAGAACGACTCTTGAGACACAGTACTCCCCAGCCCAAATGAAAGACTCCGTCGATCGCTTGTCCATGGGTGCTCCGCAACGTCAGGAACGGGAAACTTGCCGTCGCTTATCGAAACATGCCGGATGATGAGACGATAGCTGTGATGCTGTCAGTGACAAATCTCGGAAGTCATGCCCCCGTGCGGGACTTTCACAGCAATATCACTCAAATTCTGACGATAGTTGTGCAAGCAAACACAACTCAATGTGCCCAGATGGGGAACCCGGGAGTGGCGGAATATTGTGCCTCGTTCGGACTTGAAGGTCCATCCGCCCACAATGCAGTGTACTGCAAGCGATTGGAGGTCCTGAAGTCAGGTAATGAGTCCGATAAGCTTGGCTTTGGCGAAGCAGAAAAGTAGACTCTTCCACGCCATACGCAGACTCGGACACATGTCGGAGTCAAGCCCCAGGAAGCTGGGTCCACAAGTGCAAGTAGGTCATGGGGCCCATATGGTTACACTTTGATTGCGCGAACGATGGGTCAAAGCGAACGAACCGCGGTACGGTCGTCGAAGCCGTATTGTACCAGGGGCTTGGGTATGATGACGAGACTCCGGGCTGCCGCTCCAGCGACCAATATCATGCACGCCACTCTTCGAGTATGGCCTCCTGCGTGCATTGGAGATCACAAGGCAGCTGGCCGAGTATTTGTGGCTGGTGGTGATGAGGCGGCTGGTGCAGTGCTACACAACTCGTGAAAGTGCGCACGCACGTTGCTTTACGGCTGGACATGGAGCCTGCTTCTGCAGCGGGGAGAACGATTCTACCTCGTGATTTCGGAACCATACCGGTTCCTGACATCGGCAGCCAGCCGCAGGCGCACGATCGTGGCGATGGCGGACGTCACTCCACTTCCCGCACAGGGCTGAGATGTGGTGCAAGGACTTTGTACTTTGGTATCGTGGCTCAGCCTGATCCGAGCGAAACGTAGCCACGAATACAAGCTGACACAGTACCTTGCATGATCGAGATGCAACCTCCTGATTGACCGTTGACCGGATAAAGTCCGAACAGAGCCCAGTGTGTCGGAGTCCTTCCCGATGCGTCACGACAGGACGGACGATTTGCACAGCGCGTGTCGGAGATCAGGGATCGAGTCTGTCCGAATGTTCGAGTTGGCACAGGGACAAGGACCTGGCAGGGACGATATTTCAAATTGCAGGCGCTATCGTACCGAGAGAGACCTCGTGCGACATAGCAATGGAATCACGGGAGCGTGCCATCGCTTGGGCGTTCTGCGGAACTCAGTGCGTGAAGCATGGCGTGAGCGTGGACGGGAGTCGCATGATCGACATGTGGTCGGCCGCCGACTAGTACGGGACGAAGGGATGTAAGTGAATGAAAGCAGGAGGAAGACTCGCATGTAAATCTGGACAGGAGGAGAGGAGAGGTCACTCGGAGCTCTCTCCGACCCAAGTGGGAGGATATCGGGTCGGACGGGAAGCTAAGCGATATGTTCGCTTAGTCACCTTCGACGACATCACGACGGGATTGCCGCACCTCCAGCGAGGTACAAACGTTACATTGGCACGCAATGGGCACACTGACGGGCGGAGATCCGGTCCTGGACTCTTACTGCCGCCACAAACTACCGTCCAGCTGTCGCTTGTCGTCAATAGGTGAGTGCTGCGCCTGCTACGATGAGCGAGGGCACTCGGCATCATACAGCACGTACATCGACGGCGTTGGATTCGTACTTCGTGGGACAAGATGGCAAAGATATTGCTGGTTTTGCAAAGAGTTCTGGCAGAATCGAGTGGAAGCCTCGGGTCTTCGCACGGCACAAACCAGAATACCGGAAGTACCAGATTGTACCGACTTCCTCAATCGCTGGTATGAGTTCCACCAAGGCTACAGAATAGTCACAAGAGATGACGGAAGCGAAGAGCGAGTTGCTGTACTTGGAGAGGACTTCAAAGACGTATCGCCAGGCTGTTTACCGCGAACGTTGGAGGAACTGCGTGCTGGACGAGAACGCAGCGAAATGGAAGAAAGAGAACGAGAGCAAGCGCGAGAGCAACAGACGGATGTACAACCCATTGAGTCAGGGCCCACACTTGATCAGACTCTGGACCAGCTTTTCGAGGCTGCAGCTGCTGAGGAGAGGCCAGCTCGCCGTAGTGGCGCTTCGACGGCGGAACAACAGGACTCCGCAGCCCAAATGCAAGCTCAGAACAACAATGTCCACGCACAATCCATGGTTGCAGCTGGATCTCGTAATCGTGAATATCAGGCTCGCAGAGTGGCGGCTTTGCGTCGGGAGCTGCACAGGATGCGCAGTGGCATCGAACGTGTGGTCTCTGGGCTTCGTGATCTCGGCGAGGGTGTGCCAGACCACACGGAAGCTTCACACCAGTTGTCAGATCTTGGACGTACCCTCGACAATATTGCAGGAGTACCCTCGCATGAAGAGGCGCAACGAGCAATTGATAGTGTCAACACGCTAGCCAGCAACATTCCGATGTCTCAGAACGATCGCACTCTAATAAGCATACAGAGCCGCGTCGACGAGGCCAGACAGCATGTCGAGGAAGCCCGCAGAAGCCGGGATCAAGCTGCAGGAGAGTTGGATCTCGCTGAGCAGGAGCTTCGTCACTCACAGTCGCGCTTGCGGCAGGTACAAAACGAGCAGCGAACAACGGAGAATTACATGCGCACGTTTGGCACTCGAGAAGAAGTCGTTGCCCAAGGCGAGAACTATGAATCTCCGATTGGCGGCATGTTCGACAGAGCAATTGAGCGCTTCCGCGCCGCAGAAGAAGTGCGGAGAGAAGAGCGTACTCTAAGACAGGTACTCACAGATGAAGCAAGGTCTGGAGGCGAGACAGCTGTTGCGCGATTGATGGAGTTGGAACAGCAAGAGAGGGATGTTTGGGGCGTGCCACGGCCGCTTGGAGCTGACGGTCGCAGCGCTGCGCGGTCTCGGCAAGAGGCCACTGGCAATATGATTGGTATCTATCCGCGGTCTGGCTTGAGTGCCAGAGAGGAGGGACATGAGCTGGAAGAGTATTATTCGCTACTCCTGCAACGTCAGGAGCGGGTTTCTGCGCCAGGGGAAGAGACGTCGGCAGATGTTGCAAACGGCCTTGCCGCCGGCGACTCGCCCATGACTTCCCGGAGAAATGGCAGACACCAGCAGAATTCATCGCTTGCGATCCATGAGGCACCGGAAATAGAACCTGGTCCGGCTGATGAACCACTCGCGAGCAATTCGAGAGACATCTTAGCGGATACTGCAGTCGTTGCTGGACCGCCGGGACAGCAATTGGACGATGATCCAACGAACAACAACGACCGTGGACTGGACGCCGTCTTCGTCCTATCTGCCTTGTCGTATCCCGACGGTCTGCGCAGCTTTGTCCTGGAACTACCAGCGGTCCAGGAGCTTGACTCAATTACGGTGGCATATCTCCTCATTCAACTTGAGACGAACAGCTTGGACTTGTCGTCTCGCGAGTCTATCGAGAACATCATGTCCAATACGTCCCTGATCTGGGGTGTCGGTCTACCAGCAGAGAGGAACCGCCGCAGACGCGAGCGAGGAGAGCAGATCACTTTCACGTCGGACGCATTTGATCTAATCTCATCTGGGCTCATCATAGTGCATGACGTCGAGGTCATGGCGGAGGCCTTTCAAATGAGTGCGCAATTACGGCGAATGTCGGGCCTGAGTGCACCGGAGCAGCTTGCGATGTTGTACAGACTTCAGCGAGGCGATCGAAGCGAGCCTGATCGACGGACTCTTTTATCGATGCTCGGGCACGAGCCTACTTTCGACTTCGCACGACACATCCATGAGCAAGATCCAAATGATCCCACGACCGATGAAAGTAGTCGGCGTGCTAGCATGGAAAATGAGAGGCGAGAGGCCGCTCGCCAAGGAGACCACTCCAGATCTGAGATCGATACGCAACGAAGGGCCACAATGAACGTTGCTGTTGCTGCTGGGCGGATGGCTATGAATGCAGGCCCCACAGCTCTTCTCGAACAGATGGCGAGCCGCGATGCCGAGACCCGTGCAGCCTATGAACGGCTACAACAGAATGGTTTCGTCCCAGCGGAGACGATGTCAAGTCGTCGATTCCGAGACTCGCTCAGAGACGTCCCGCGTCCCATGACCAACGACGGTCGGCCTGCCGCGACCTTGTCCGAGTCAGACGAAGAGTCAGACGGTGAGAATCGTGGACTGGATGCGAAAGACTCTGGTAGACCGGAGCAGCCCATGACAGACGAGCAGATGACGCTGAAGCTCGAATGTCAAGTCTGCTACTCCCAGCTGGCAACGATTGCGATGCTTCCATGCGGTCATCTAACAATGTGCCAATGGTGCAGTGATCAGCACTCTCCGACTATGGCGCATGACAGGACGAGACCGAGGACACATGCAGCTTGTCCTGTGTGCAGGAAGAGCATCAGGCAGAAGGTGAAGGTCTTTCGGTCATGAGCAAGAGCCGAATCTCTCGCTCCGAAGTGCAACTTGGCAGATAGTATGTTCTGGAGCTCGCAGCAAGTCCAAGACTGTCAATGACTGGACTGAATCTATTTGGTGGACTCCAGCCTGGTCCGCCAGCGCAGGTCCCTCGCTGTCTCGCCAATATATCCTGGCCTGAAAACCCCCACGCGACCCCCACGCCACATGCCGAGTGCTCTTCGCGCGTGCCGACAAGCATTGCCTTCGCTAATGCACGACATATGCATGCGGCTCCTCACCCGCCATGGCACAGTAACTCAACTCTCATTTCTCGATTCACGGAGCACACCGCCAATTTCCGGGCCTTCCGAGTGGTCACTGCCGGTCCTTGAACTACCAGAACATCGTGCACATCCTGTCGAGCCCCACTGCGCTCTCAAATTTGAACGCCTTGCCCGCCTCGCGAACCTGGTCTGCAGTTCCGCACGCCGTGGGGGTTTCTTCTTTCCATCTATCGGACCACGTCACGAGAAATCGCGTACGTCTCGCGCTCCTTACTCACAGGGCGCGTTTCTACTGCGAACCATCAACCCCCTGCCGTTCTGTCGGAACCTTGCGCCATGGTCTCCGAATGGACCGCACTCGCTGCGTTGAGTTGGCTTTCTGGATCTGCTGCCAATCAGCATCTGTACGCCTCAAGATGCAGCACACTTGGCGGTCGCTTGCGAAACGACGTCAACGAGTTTCGTGACTGCAAAAGGGCAGATCTTGCGATACAGTCATACTGTTGAGCATACTGTCGAGCGACCAGTCGAAAGATGATTTCGAAGGATGACCTGTCGAGCGAGCATTGCCTCTGCGGACAGTAGCTGATCCGCCTCAGACCCAATGTCTTCAGCTGATTCATATAAAGTCTCCAATGCTCCGCTGGTTATGAGCCACGTATCACTTTCTACCTCTCGAATCTTCACTCCGGAGCTTTCGTCCCTGCCACACGCTGCTTAGTTTCTCCATCCGAAATGCCGTACGGAGCGTTGTACACCTGGTAGTATGATCAACCACTGACCGCACTTCCAGTCCCACATCGACCGACAATCGCTCCTCGAGCGGAACGATGTTCGTCGGACCTTCCAACAAAGCCACCCACGGGTCCTCTTCCGCCAAAGTAGATATCGGTGCAGCCTCGGGCCCCAAAGACGACACTCCGCTGAGCGATCCGGCAAATCACGCTATCAGCTCTACGCAGCGCTCAGGCTCGGGAGCTGTATCGACTCCGCAGTCAGGTCGACTCACCGCCCAGCAGCTGGAGGAAGTACCAGCCGACAAAGACTTTGCCATGCGGCGTTGGCTGGAGGAAGCTCCAACGTGGGCTTCGAAGGCAGTGAACAATTCATGCCGGGGCTAGAGGGTTGTCAAGGTGGACACGCAGCAAAATGGAGAGGCCGCACCACTCGAGAGTGGGCCATGGTGATGGGAGAAGAGCTTTGGCCTTGCTCTTGGCTCGAGCTCGGACGGTGGACAGCACGCAGTGTGCATTGCGGACAAATACTGATCAAGTCGGACACGGTGACAGCATGCTTCACTACATCTCCAACACATTTCTTTACACATCAATCCGCCTTCCGCCTGTTCATCCTCTTCGCCATGACAGCCACCATCCTGTTCAACCCACTCAACCGTTCCTCTTGTCTATTGCACAAAAACAGCTTCACCACCGGCCATGCATGAATCCACCCTTCCTCCTCATGCTCCTCGACCGTGACCTCCGCCTTCTTCAACCTCGCTACTAAATCCTTCGTCTCCGGCGCAAACACTTCCTCGGACCCATAGATGAAGTACCATCCCTGACTGGGACTCGCTCGCCGCCACCAGCTCAGATCCGTACAAGTTCCCGGAGAAACCAACGCATTGTCTTGCGAGCCGTTCTCTCCGATATACTGCGTGCCGTAGAGATGTAAACTCTCTGCATTCAGATAGTCGGAAGCAGTGTTCTTGTTCTTCGGCGAGATGATCGTTGCCCAAGGAGAGATGATGACCGCAAGACCTGGCATCTTGTTCTTCAAGCCTGAATATCCTGATACACAGAGCATTAGACTGAGAATCAAAGTGGCGCCGGCCGAGTCTCCAGAAACGCAAATTTGGGAGGGTGAGTCGACGAGCGAGAGCACGTATTTGTAGCCTGCTAGCGCTTCTTGCACTTGAGTCGGGTAAGTGGCGGTCGGAACGAGTGTGTACTCGAGAGCGAACAGCGCTGGGTTAGCGTAGCCGGCGTTTTTGAGTAGAGTCAACCAGACGAGCAGGAATTCGAGGTAGAAGAAGGAAGAGCCCATGGAGAAGCCGCCGCCGTGGCAGTAGTAGACGACGATGTCGGGACGGCGGGAGCTGTCGTGGATGGCGTAGATGCCTTTGCGGCCGTCCTGCGAGAGAAGGAGCGATTAGCTTGTTTCTGGCCGATCGCACGAGCTTGCAAAACGTACCTCGTTCACCTCACGCCAGTAGATGGGACTCTTCCAAATGCCATGCCGTAACATTCGGATCTTGATGAATGGGAGAGCGACCCATTTGCTGAAGAAGACCTTGCCGACCGCAGCGGGAATGTCCGAGAAAGCATATCGAACGACTCGGATGACGAGATCTTGGAATAGTGTCGCCCTCTGCACGAATGGAGATCTGTTCTTCTTGGCGGTGAAGTATCGTCCTCTTATGAGGTTGTGTGGTAATCGAAGTACTATTTCTCGTGTCAGAAATGTTTGGTATATCCACCTGAGCCGATGTAGATGGACAAGGGAGTACTGACGTAAGAATGGCAATGCTTTAATGCCGACCCATGCTGTCCGGAAGAGGCCCACGTGAATGATGAGTTGCGGCGCGAGGAATATCAGAAAGGCAAAGCAATCGAGCCATGCTATCTGGCCAAGGATCATGGCCGCAGAAATGTGTACAATGCTATGTCGAAGCCTTGGTCTGCCAGGGCCGGCGGAGCGAGAGGTGAGGTCGACAACCTGAACTTTATTCCGCCGAGCACGGAGTACATATTGACGTCGTCTCCGTTGAATGCTTTGATTAAGAGACTCGGGTTGTTTTCGCAGCGCAACAAAGTAAGATGCCACGCGGCAGGTAAACAGATTTCGACCTCACCATATCAATCGCTATTTCGATCAAGTCCTCAAGTGACTGAGGCATTTGTGAAGTGAGGTCAAGGTCGATTTCATGCCAAGCGCGGTATTCGACTGGTTCGGCTTTTGGACAAGGGTCCACCACTTCTGCACCACGCGACTGAACATGGAAACGCTGCCTCCAAATCTTCATCAACCACCGACAAACACTCCCCTCCGCGCACATCGATATCCCTCCTGCCGCCTCACTCCACGTCGATCGCTTCTCTACCATCATCACCGCCGATGAGGACAGCAACGACGACCGGCGCCGACTGAGCTGCGGCTTCTTCTTCCGTGGCTGCAGCTGCCTGCGCCCGCTTCCCTTTCAAGCAGCACACCATGGCTGCAATGGATCCCGACTCGCTGAAGCTGGGCCGGTGCGTATACCTTGACAAGCTTCGACACAACACACTGGAGCGCGTCACTGACCAAATCGCAGCTCTCTTGTCCCAGCTCAGATACCCGAGAAGCTACGATGTGTTACCTGTGATAAGCTAGCAATGGGCGCCATGCGCCTGTGTTGCTGCGACAATACCATCTGTCATGATTGTGAGTGTCACGCATCGAGCTAGAAAGGCGCATGGCTGACATGGCTCCCAGGCCACACTTCGATGACTGCCACCGAGTGCCCGATCTGCGACCATTCTCCATTCTCGGCCGATTCCTGCATTACCGCGAAGTCTTTGCAGTTGACTGTGAAGGCGTTCCTCAAGACTGAACTGAAGAAAGCCAAGGAGCTGGAAAGCCAGGCTGCGAGCCAAGTGCAAGAGCCGGAGAAAACCGAGAACACTGCTGTGGTCCCGACGCCTACAACCGAAGAGTCCACAGCTGCAGGAGCTGGTGGTGAGGAGAGTGTGGTCCCGGAACTTGCTGTGCAGAAATCTGTTGCCCATGATGGCCAAGGGGCAACACCGAGTCTCGAGGTAAGCATTCATTCAAGCCCCACTTTCCAATCGTCACTCCTGTACTGACCATCTCACTCTCCAGGCTACCGCGACTGAGCAGGAAGTCACGATCAACGGCGAAGGCATTGCAAATGGTGGTGGAAACGATGAAGGCGCCAACGAGGTTAACGGTGATGGCACTCAGCGTGTTGGTGACGAACAAGACGAGGACGATGATGAGGACGAGTACGAGGATGATGGTGTCACAATAAATGTTGATATGCCTTCGCCCGAGGAAATGCAGAAGCGTCAAAGCGAACAAGCTGCTCAAACCGGGATTTCAAACCAGCAAGGTTTCAATGCTTCCGATGCAAATGCGCAGATGGACCAACAACAGCAAGGCATGGACTTCAATAATCAGCAGTTTGGTAACTTCGGACCCGGCATGATGGGCATGGGCGGCATGACCGGTATGCCCGGCATGAACGCGATGAACGGGATAAACGGAATGAATGGATTCAACCCGATGATGAATATGGGCGCCTGGGGCATGGGTATGCCGAACATGAACATGATGGGTAAGTCTCAACCTTTTCAATCGTCACCTCGCGACTTTTCCAGGCTGAACGGTACGGCAGGCATGGCAGGCATGGGCATGGATCCGTCAATGATGTTCGGAGGAAACTTCGGCGGTGATATGGGAGGAATGGGAGGGCCAATGGGGATGAACGGCATGGGCGGCAACGGCATGAATGGCATGGGCGGATTTTCTCATGATCAAGGAGGATACTCTCAATCAAGTTACGGCCCTGCTCACCGACAGAATTTCTCTAATGATCGCGGCTACGGTCGCCCATACGGACGCTTCAACAGAGGTGGTCGAGGTAACCAGTTCCGCGGTCGTGGTGGTTGGGGCAACCAGCCGCAGCATCAATACAACAACGGCGGCTTCAACAATCAGTTCGGGGGATACAATAACCAACAACCACAAAATATTCCCACTGGACCGGGACAGAATCCGGGAGGTTTCCAGCGCGAGCGCACGGGCTCCAACGCGGTCGATCCAGCCGCAGCCGCCGGTCGTGCGTCGCCCACATACGATCCTGTGAACCGTTCGTCGGCGAATGGCGGAGATGCAGAGACGAGTTCCAACCCCGAGAAGTCCGCGGCCGCAGATACTAACAGCCATGAGAATACTAATCCCGCAGGTGAAAATGCCGAGCAGGGTCAGGGGTCTGGCGACGGAGAACGAACCTCAGCAAAAGGTAAGGTCGACTGCTCTCATACTCTTTCGAACATTGCTGACCCTCAGAAGACGCAGTCATTGACGATGCAAAAAATGGCAACGGCGAGACACCCAGACCAAGTGATGGCCTAGCCCAAATCCAATCGGTGGTCCACACCGAGCCCGGAGACGCTCTCCCGCAGTACGATGAAGGTTCGCAAGGTTTTGGCCACAACCAGACGAACTTCAACAACCGCGGGCATGCAGGCACTCGTGGCGGTCGTGGTGGACACGGCGGCTTCTCTCGCGGCGACGCCACGGAGTTGACACCTGCGCCTGCACCAGCACCGCCCATCAATGCTCCCAAGGGTCCCAAAGCTTTCTTGCAAGGCCTCCCTAACACTGGCTGGTCCGGAATATCTCTCGCCCAGCAGCAGAAGCCGACGAACTCTACGCCTACTCCTCGTCCCGAGTCGCACGCCCGCAGCATCCGCAACGAGGACAGCCATCGTGATAGCAATGGTCTTGCACATGAGCGTGACAGACCGTCATCGCGGACTGAATCTCGACGTCGCAGCCGGTCGCCCGGCAGCGATCACGAATCCTCTCGACGCAGCCGCAAAGATGGCGACCGTCGCCAACACCGCTCCGAGGGCAACGATGCCGACGGGAAGAAATATCGCTCCCGCTCCGAGTCTCGCACTGACGATGGTCACCGCCGCCATCGAGACGAAGATGACAAGCACCGCTCATCCCGCTCTCACCGCGATCGGAGCAAAGATCGCCGTCGACGCCGCGAGAAGGAGGACGAGCACGAGTCCTCCCGCCGCAAGAGTAGCAAGTCCCATCACGAGCGCGAAGCCGAATACGATGACCACAAAGACAGTCGACGAAGCAGTCGTAAGCACTCCCGCCGAGACGATGACGATGACCGCGAAAGCGATCGAAAAGACAAAGATCGTTCCTCCAACCATCGCTCATCCCGCCACGAACGCTCATCCCGCGATGATGGCCGACACAGCACTCGCGAAGAGAGGCCCACGCGCACCATCATCGAACCACCATCCGATGAAATCGGCTTCAAAATCAAAGGCTCGGGTAGTTCCAGCCGCGCCAAAGCCAGCGAAGCCAGCAAGATTTCCAAACCAACCGAGTCCGCCGCTCTCGACCCCTACGCGCAAGAGCGTGCACTCGCCCAGCAAGGCCGCGAGGCTCGCGAAGCGCAGCGGAGACAGTCGACTCATACTTCAACCTCGGCGCTGGGCAAGCGTGGTCGAGATGTCGCGGCGGATGAGGTCGAGGTTCCGAGGGGACCGAAGAGTGATCGCCGGAGTGGTGGGAAGATTCGAAGGGTGAATTATGTCTTTGAGGACGAGGTACAGGTGGGGAGGGACGAGGGCCGCAGAAGGGGTTGAAGTGAGACCTATGTTATTTCTTCGGCGATGAGATGGGTGAGCTGTACTGGTACTATCGTGGTCGAGGAAGAAGATGTCGCTGTGGTTCTCCTCCGAAGAGAGGAGCTTGGTGTAACTTCAATGCGTGTGTGAAGATTCACACGCCGAGCAAAAAGTCCTGTATGAAAAGTGTATCATATTGTCCATGCTGTCCGTTCTATGAGTTCCGATTACACCGCTGGGGTAACATCACGTTGTCTTCTCTCCCACGGTCCTTCGGCAAGGGGAGTGTTTGGTTCCGAGTGGAGCGCAAAATGTACGATTGCTTCAAATACTATTAGACGAGGGCTGAGTGTATTGTCCTGGACGACGAGTACACGACGATAGCGGGAGTGCGAGTATCACGTTCTGACAAGCAGTTCGGTCACGCAATCTCTCGCCATCTGAGGAATGGAGTCGTCTCACCGAGTCACTCTGCGTGTAAGGTGTCGACGATACTTTGATGCCCCTCCGCTGCGTTCGACGACGAAGTTTCGAGGCTCTGACACGTATGTATAAGAGCTTTGAAAGCTTGAAACTCGTGTCATTCTTGACGATGGTCAGTGGAATGACTCGCTTCCAGCCTGATGAAAGAAGTCCTGTCCTTGTCGAAGTCTGAAGAGTTGACGGTTCGTAGTTTCCTGCAGATACTCAGGAAATATCGCTTTGTCAAGGTGGACGCTCAATCTCTCGGTACTCTACGCATCTGCATTCATCCGTGGTGAAGGTCACTGAATGGTTTCTGGGCGGACGAAGACTTCCAATGGTATCCAGAGGACGACCATGAGCACGGAAGTGGTCCGATACCTCTCGAGCCGTTGCAAGCTTGTGAAGGATGAGTTTCATTGTCGAGCGGATTCCGGTGGGAGAAGAGTGTCGTCGACTCGTCGTGCTCGATGCTTTGTTGAGTTCCAACTGGCAGCGACTGAAAGCGTGTCAAAGTCACACGTGCGCAAGTCAGTCCAGTGCAGGTGACGTCGTTCTCCAAACGCTTCGTGAAACTCTCGGGAGTTTTGCACGTCTTGTACCCGCATGCGCTCGCGTCGCATGTACTTCGTACCGTACTTTACCTTGTCCTTCCGCCGTACCTGCGTCCGAATTCTCGCCTTTTCCCGCAGATGATACAACATCGAGCGCCGCCCAATACCCGGAGTTGCACTGCATAGACCACGACCGTCAAAGCCCGAGCGGAATAGCGAAGACGACGGACGGCCTGTCGCAACCATGGGCCGCGAACTCAATAGTCTCGGCGACGACGACCAGCCCTTGAGCCAGCTCCAAGCAAGACTACAGACGGCCGCCACATCACCGACGGGTCACACGACATGTTCGCCTCCGCTCAGCGCCGAAGAGTTCCCTCTCATCCACCAAGTCGACAACAAATGGCAGCAGAACGCACTCACGCCCGCCGACCTCGAGGACCACGACCAGATCATTTGCGATAATCTGTCCACCACACGTCGTATACGCCGGCTCATCGCGTTCACGATATTCCTTGTGGTGGCGACGTTCTACATCTTCTCACAACACGTGCGGCCCTCGATGGAAGAAGAGTGGGCTTACGAGCAGGGCTTTCTCGATCAGACCAACGGGACGTATGGAGTCGCAAAAGCAGGCAAACACTACACCGATCCGGATCTCACGCGTATGAAGAGGCTGGACCCGGCGCTGTTGCCAGGTGGGTCGGGAGATGAAGCAGGAAAGAGGAGGCTTGTATTCATTGGAGATGTGCATGGATGTAAGAAGGAATTGTTGAAATTGTTACGGAAGGTGGATTTCAACGAGGAATTGGATCACTTGGTTTTGGTAGGCGATACTGTGTCGAAGGGACCGGACAATGTTGGCGTACTGGACGAGCTGATCAGGTTGAATGCTACGAGCGTGAGAGGTAACCACGAAGACCGATTACTGGTGGCTGCCAAGAGCATGCTCGTGGACGGAGAGATGGAGACAACAGATGACGAAGTTGAGGAATTGCGATCGAAGGGGTCAAAGAAAGATCGGAAGCTCTTGAAGAAGCTGAAGCCTAAGCATCTGGATTATATGCGCGACATGCCGCTGATGCTGCACATTCCCTCTCTGCCACTTGCTTCAAAACCAACGAATAAGTGGCACAGTCCCATCGCCGAGCACATCCTGGTGGTTCACGCAGGCCTGGTCCCCGGTGTGGAGTTGGAGAAGCAGGACCCGTACTTCGTCATGAACATGCGGAGCATTAACCGCAAGACGCACCTTCCGAGCGTGCTACGTGCTGACAAGAAGGAGAAGGATAAGAGGCCGTGGTTCGATGTATGGAACTGGTACAACTCCAGAATTTTCAAGGGAGCGTCGATGGAAGGCTTCAAGTCCACACTCTTCGAGTTGGAAGAGGAGATCAAAAGCCTTCCCGACTTGGAGCCGAGCATGTGGTTCGGCGACTTGTGGAAGAGCTTCTTTGGCAAGAAGAAGAAGCATGGCCACTTCAAACCTCAGGTGGTCATCTATGGGCATGATAGTCATGAGGGTCTGCAGCTAAACCGCTGGTCGAAGGGTTTGGACTCCGCATGCGTGGCGGGAGGAAGACTGACGGCGATGGTCGTGGATGCAAAGGGGCGGCAGGAGGTGGTCAGTGTTGGCTGTAAGAACTACAAGGGATAGACGGCATGGCATACAGGAAGAGAGTTGGCGGAGGAATCGTTCGCTGCATGATTTAGCGAGGCGTTGGACTTACTCAGATACCCCAAACTGTTCTTTGCTCTTTCTTAAGAGCCTGCTTTGATCGCTCGCCTCTGCCCCGGCCTTTAAATACAATCCTTTGCATGCAGGCTTTCATGCTGTTTGAGCCTTTCGATTCATGCCATATCACGCTAACTGCATCTGTGCTTGCGCGACCAGGGTCCAGAGGCGCGTACTCCAACGCAACCACGACCGAGTTCAGACCACCATAAGGTAGCACTCCCACAATGACTTGACGACAATGTCCTCCACACGAGTCTCGTTCGGCTCGCGTGCTGGCGGAGGCTCGGATTATCCAGGCGTCGGACAAGAAGTGTTCGTCAGACCCACCTCCCACTACGGCAGCTTCGACTCCCTCGTCGATCTCTCCAACGCCCTACGAAACGAATGCGCCGACGCCGCTATCAGCGATGCTCCCGCATGCACGACCAGCGAACTCTCCCTCAGCGGCAATGCCATCGTGCCGCTCATCCGACCTGGAGTCGGACCTTACTCTGACGGCGGGGAGCAGGACTTGCCCGCCGAGTTCAAGACGAGCTATACGGTTCCGAATACAGACGGAAGCCCTGCTTCTGGTGATATTGCATATCCGCAGGCTCCGATATCTGCAATCGTGAATGTCGCCTCGCCAAAGGAGCGTGCCATCGTCCAACGCGCCGCCTCGCGAGGTATAATTCAAGCCCTCGAAGCGATCGACGGATTCCGGTACAGCTTCAACAACGCCTGGGCGGCCAAGGATGAAGAAGGGTCACGATTCTCGTACATCTGTCAGGACAGCATGCAGAACAAAGATCGGCACGCAAATGGATATCAGCGCACGGCGAAGCACTTGAAGGGTGGAGAGTTCAGTCGTGGTCCGCGCAAACCGACATATGATTGCAAGGGCAGTGTGAGCGTCAAGTTCAGCACAGCGAGGCAGAGGGTGGATGTGTACTATCGACACTATGCGATTCATTCGACGGTCGCGGAAAGGAAGCCTCCGGAACGGCCGCCGCCTGGGTCAAGGAGGCTGTATAATAGTCGTGCCCCGGCTGTGAGTGCTGAGGCGCACGGTTTTGAGAGTCCAGGTACGTTCTCGTTGGGCAATACATCACTACCTATCTTTGCTCATCCGACGTTTTGTGCAGAAATGTACGATCAGCTCATGTACGGAGACGCTCCACCTTCCGGCTCCAACATTGAACGTCCATTGAAACGGAAGCGCGGTCAACCAAAGTCTTCAACACCCATCGCTTCAGCAGCTAAACCCCTCTCCCTTGCCGACATTCTCCGTCAATCCTCATCTGCCAACGTCTCTGACAACAAGTCCCCTCCTTTCCCAACCAGCTCCAGCGCCACGCCTCAACAAGCTCAAAACACCAATCCACTTCCCGTCAACTACGAACTTCCGTCCTGGCAAGTCCCACCTCCGGTTCCTATCAATCGACAGACGCCAGGAGGCGGCCTCCCATATCCTTCACCATACCCACCTCCATATACACCGACGCACGCTCGACCAGCACAAGCTCGACCAACAAAACCAGCACCAGCACCGAAAGCAGGACAACCTGTCGCCTCCCATCCCAAGGGTCAGGGCCTCTTTGCGACACTGAAACCAATAGAAAGGAACGGCGCGACCATGAGCCTACCAGGCCAACTCTACACGCCACCTGTCTACGGTACAGGTGTAATGGGTCAGAACGGAGGTTTCAAATTCGTCAATCCTGGTGCGAACGGGGCGAGAGCAAAAGTCAGCTGCATGGCCTGCAGAGCAGGAAAGAAGAAATGCGACGAAGGGCAGCCTTGTACGGCGTGTATCAAGTCGGGACTGCTGACACGGGACTGCGTCTACGAGGGACGTGCGACCAGCACATTCACTAGCAGATCTGCGAAAAATCAGGACTCAAATTCGAATTCGAATTCGAACTCGCCTTCGCTCTCACAGTGGACTGCGCCGGAGACTTCGCAATCGATGGCATCGGCTTTGGCTCCGCCTGTTGCGGAACCCAGTCCTCCGAACAATTCGATCGCGCCATCGCCAGACCCAAATATCACGTGGCGCAATCCACTCGGTGCTCCTAGCATGACTGTCCTTCCTGACGGTGATGGTCTGACACCCAGGGAGAGGGCGGCGAAGGCGAGGGAGAAGGAGGTGCATGCACAGAGAGAGACGGGCGAAAGCGCTGCGAGAATGCAGGATAGTGTGACAAGGGAGGAAAGTCCGGATCCGTGGTTCCCGAGGCGGTGAGGCCGCGGTAGGGTGATACCGGATGGCGTCGATTGTAAGAGATGGGCGGTCGAAATCGGTGCCGCATTCGTGTACGATCAATGTATGCATTTCTACAGGTGACAGGGACTGCGTACGAGAATTGCCGATGGGCCGACTGAGCTACAATGAATAGCATCCTTACGGCCCTTCAGCATGCAGAAAAAGCGAGACTTCGATCCAGTGTAATTCCCATTCCATGCATACAACCGTCCTGCAGGCCCACAGCATCGATATACCAGGACATTGCTCCCAGCGCAAAAAACTCTATGAATCAAAGTACAAAATACGCGTCTTCCATCACAGCCCCGAATCATGCTTGGGATAATACATGCCCTTCTCATACGCCCTCCACGAGGAACACGTCTCATCATATCCATGTGGCTTCACAATCTTGCCGGCCTCCTCGATGAATTGCATGCCTAGTCCCTCGCCGATGTGGAAAGCGATATGGCAATGAAGAAGCCACGTTCCTACATCTCATTAGCGACAGCATCATAGATCCAAAACACAGCGATCAACATACCAGGATTATTCGACGGGAACGCAATCGCCAACCACCCTCCACCCGGTACAGTCGCCGTATCCCTCCTCGGCGGCGTCGCGAAATTCAACGTCGCCGTCCCATCCCACGCAGTAGATCCCTGACCCAGAACGAAAAAGTCATGTCCATGCAAATGGATGGGATGCGGGATCGGAGGCGCCGAGCCCGTTTGCTGGATGAGGTAGTAATTCCACTTGCCCTCGTCTTGGAGATGCATGACGTGCATTTCAGGCGTGTAATCCGTGTCGCCTTCGTCGACGAACGAGACCGTCGGTCGACTCCAATTGACGTTGATGTTTTGGTCGTCGATGGCCCAGACCACGATCGTGTCTGGGTCGGGAAGGAATTCGCCCGTGGTGATGTTGACGTTCAGACGGGTGACGTCGGAGGAGAAGGAGTTGGAGGGTACGGCTTGTTTCCAGTAGGGCGCCATTTCGGACGGTTCGAGGCATTGGGTTGTGGGTACGGGCCAGGGGTTCTCGGGAGGAGTGGAAGGTGAGACGTCGGAGTAGGTCCAGATTGCGCGGCCGAAGTGGTCGTTTGCGGCGAAGCAGTCGGCGGCGGGATCGACGCGGAAGAAGTAGGAGCCGGCGGTTTGGTTGGCGGTGATGATCTGGAGGATGTGAGTTGAAGTCGAGTCAATATAAGACTTGGCTGTAGAGACTTACCACGTCGTAGCGCTGTCCAATGGCGATGAGCAGGGTCTCTGTCACATAAGGCTTGATAGGAACAAAGTCGGATGTCATGACCGTCATCTTGTGGCCGTCGAGTGAGACCCGCATGTATTGATCGACAGACATGTTGATGAGACGAAGACGATATTTCTTGCCCTTGGTGATTGTGACTTCATTGTAAGCTCCACCGCCAGCCGCGTTCTTGTTCGTTCCGTTGATTAGGATATTGTTGGCTTTCGGTGGACCTCCTTGAGTTTGGAGAGAGATCATGGACTGCATTGAAGTCTCGAATGCCGTGGCATAGTACCTGACCAAGCGTGTCAATATAAAGAGGTCGACGCAAGCATGGAATGATCTCACCAGTCTGTCAGGGAGTATGGGCCCAAGTCGACATCGTAATTGCTGGTAGCTGGACCGTTAAAGACCATAGCACCAACGACTCCATCACCGTACTGGTTTGAAAAGTGTGAGTGATACCTGGTTGAGCTCTCATTAGTCCGTAGCTCGGTCAATACTGAGGATATCACATACCAAGACGTTCCAAATTGAGTCGCTCGAAATAAGTAGGTAAACTCAGCACCCGGAGCAATCGGGCATTGCGTGATACCTGGGACGCCGTCCGCACCGCAGGTATTGAGCTGGCGCACGCCATGGAAGTGAATCGCGGTTCCATTGTCTTGAAGCTTATTGATGATCCTGATAGAGAGAACATCACCCCAGTCGGCAGTGACTACGGCGAGATTAGATCGTCGGCTTATGGAATCTTCTCAAGGAATATCGTAAAACTCACTTGTTGGTCCTGGGTATTGGCCGTTGATCAGTTGACAAAGACGCTCTCCGTTGCCGTCCGGATTGCATGTCGAGTTTGTTATCGTCAAGGTGTACGATCGTGTCACAGTAGTCTCAGGATGCTTGAGATCAAAGTCAGTGGCGACGCTGTACCCGCCAGACCAGCATCGACGAGTCTGTGGGCCGTGAACGCATTCCGGATCGGCCGTTTGTCTTTCTTCAATGGTCGATAACTCGGACGACAGACGCTCTGCTGGCAGCACGAAAGCCCGCGAGACGGACACGATCGCCGCTAGACTGGTAAGGAGTTTCATGTTGATGCCAAGTGTGGTGAATGCAAATCGAACATGCGTGGGAGATCCGTTGCGATGCACGATGGGGATCAATATATACTCCCTTGTCACACGGAGGGTAGGTGATTCGTTCCCCGGACTGGAAGGCTAGAGTGAAGACAGGAACACCCAATGCAGGGAAAGTGAGAGGGTGTCAGCCAGACATACACGCGAGAGACCAGGCGGTATACAGACTAATCTTGCGACTCGCGAGCCAAGGCTGAACCTCGCCCCGTTGTAGCTACGCAGGAGCGATATCGATATCCACTTGCTCAGTCCAAGATCTCGTCAGAGGGATTGGCATCGGGTTCTCTAGGCCGCACAACGTGGGCGCTACGATGATACTACATCGCACTCCCGAACAGGAAATCTGCGGTTCTATTCGGAGCTCGGCAGGCTTGGGTCTCCTACGAGACCATCGAGATGCACAGTCGTAGCCTGCGCAGGATTTTGTGGGAGCGATCGTGCTGAGATGACCCAAGTGGCGGTCAGCGAGCAGACGAGCAGTGTAGTCGTGCTTGTAGGACGATCCAGCGGATGGGGCCATGGTGCTGTACCTCGATTCGGCATCCTACTTTTGCTGGCAGCCGTAAGGCGACCCGCAAGGAAGTTGTACTTTGGACAGGGATCTGTTTCTTCGCATTCGCATAAGGATTGGCAGTATCCTTGCAACACGATGGCGAGTAGACGTGCTGTACCCAAACATAGCTCAGTTGGTATCGACATCACCGGTGAGCACATCGTCCTTCGGAGTCGAGCGGTCGTTGCCATGAAGCCGAAGTGTGCATAGGATGACGCTCCGCCAGTCCCCGGATGATCAGGTCCTGCAGCGTCTATATTAAGGTCTTTCGGAGAAGGTCATATCGGACAATGTATCGTCCGAAAGTCGTGCATACGGTCTACAGACTTTCGGAGAATTGCAGCAAGGCCGCTGTCGCTGACGACCCTGCGTGCGTCGTTCGGTTCGAGGACCATGGGACTCTCGCTGTCAAGGAGGGTAGCTACAGTGGCTCAGCACCTAATCTCGTACCTTAGTCAAAGCAACGAAGCCTTGCATGGCCTGATCCGCCTGTACTTGGAGGCTTGCACGAGCGCGGATCTCCGCTTGGTGACCATGTGGTCGGTAGATGCGGCGTGATGTCGCCTTCAGGGTTGTAGTGAGGAAGGGAAAGCATCGAAGTTGTCAAGGTCGCGCAAGAAGGGAATGCGACGTCGACAAAAGTTTACCCGCGATTCCGCCGGTGCGCACGCTTGGAACTTTCCAATCCTCCGCTCCATGCTGCTCGACAACAATGACATGGAAAGAGAAGCAAAGACAGACAGGGTATTGTCTCGCGTCTCGCGTTGAGACTGTCCGACAAATTCGACACGACGAGGCGCAAGGTCTGATGATCGCCATCCTTGTTTCTTGCCAACTCCTTCGCTTCGTCCATATCCGAGCGGAGGGCCGAGTACTCACTTGAGGCCATTGCACAGTCAAGCGCACGCACGGACGGACGGCAGTCAGGCGACCGTTCAGAGCCTTGCGTCTTTTCGTATCGAGAGATCAGCTCTCTCGTCGCCGGCAAGTGTCGGTCGTTCCGCTGCGAAGACCTCGACGCGATGGACCTGAGGCTGACATCAACCATCACGCTCTCTCATCCTTCGCGGCCAGCTGATGCGACGTCTGGCAACCGTTGCCAATCCAAGACAGCACGATACGATGAGTGTTGCGCATCCATCCATCGCTACCACTCATACCGATCCACGTACATCGTCGGCGGACTTTTCTCATGCACTGTGAACATGAAGAACAGGCCTAATCCTTGGCGGCATGCAGCTCAGCAGGCGGACAGCCTAATGCACTGGAAATCCTCCATCAGGCTGCCCACTGCATATATGTCATCATCCAAGATGCAGACGTTGCTGCCATTGTTATCCTCTCGCAATACAGCCTTGGAAGGAACAAAAGTCGATCCTTCCGTCACAGGGAGCGCCAGCCTGCGTGGTCTAAACGTGGTAAAGGTTACACGACACCACCACGCGCTTGGCGACACGAGATCTCTTTCCGATGACATGCCACATGGTGGAGCAGAAAGACTCTGCATACTCGTTACCAGCCTCGAGGTCCACGCTGCGGCTGTCGATGCGGCACATCCGGACTCTGCCTCGCTGGTTCCCTGCTGTGATTATAGAGCAAATCCTCCGAGCAGTATAGGCGGTCTACTCAACTTGACAATCGGTGCTCATCACGAGAGGTAAGAAACCCGGTTCCGAGTATAGAATGGGGATGATCGGTCTACCGATCTCGTGCATGACAACAACACTATAGTAAGTCATCATTCAATACTGCCATTATTGCTTTCACGCAGTATTTTCCATCTCTCAACAGACGTGCAATCCGAAATGTTCACTCGACTCACATCACCGCTAGCAGTGAGCTTGCTGGCTTCTACAGTCGCAGCCAAATGCTCATCATTCGGCATTGACTTCCAAGGAGGCAAAACCTACTTCCAAAATGTCTCGTCGACGGATCCCTTCACGTTTGTGTCGACGTTCGAGGGTGAGTAGGCTGGATCCCTGCGATGCGTAAAATTAGCTAACGAAGACGTAGGCTGCCAGAAAGACATCACAAACAACATTCTCTATGATGAAGCCGGAGACGAGTGGGAGTGTACGGAGACGCCAACTCAACCGGATGATACCAAGCAGCTATCCACGTGTCCAGTGAATAAGAACGATCTCCACACCGGCAGTTGGGGAGTCGTGATCATCTCAAACAATGGTGACGCTGAACCGATCGCTTTCGATCGCAGGTTCAGCCTTGTCGTTGGCGAGCCTGCTACAACAACGTTCACTCCGACTGTGACTGTAAGGTCTTCATGTGAATCAACGGAATACGATACTCGCTGACAGCATTTTTCAGGCCACAGTCGTAAGCACGCCGATTGTCAACAGCACATCGACCACCGTAACGAAAACCACATCCACGGCGATTGAGACGACCACACTCCCAGCATACACCCGCGTCCCAACAGTCACCGTCCGACCTCGACCTATCACAATCACCAAGACCATCGGTCCCACCATCTCTCTTACGAAATATGTTCACGAGCCTCTCATCACCACTGTATCGGCCACCAAAGTCTGCCGAATCTCCACTCAAGTCGATCCTGATCCCACTCTTACTTGGATGCCTTCACTCCTGCCCACTGCGCTCGTCGAGCCCTTGCGAAGTCTCCTGGACACCGTCGATGAAGCGCCCGATCTTCGCCTTATCGCTCGCGACTCAAACTCTGACGTCTCTGTCCCTCTTGACCGTGCTCAACGCATCGCCGAGCGCAAAGCCAGATTCGCACGAGAAGCCCTCCAGCCTCAAAAACGAGCGCCCGACTTTTCCACCACGACTCTCACCGAGACGAACACCTTACTTTTCCTAACTACGACGTCCATATCTCTGGCTCCGGAGTCGACTGTCACGATTCCTTTCATCGTCACGGAGACTGACGTTACGACGTCCACTTCCACAGTCTATGATGGTAAGACCACGATGCCGCCGACTTTTGTAACGTTACCGACTAGGACGGTGACGAGGTGGAAGCCGACGATCTTCAGGGAGACGGTCGCTACAGTCACGAGGAAGCCTTGGGTTACCATCACGGTTCCGGGAGAGGAGGACGAGGCGAGCTGTACTGACCAGGGAGGGAGGCTGTTCCAGGAGTGATCCAGTGAGGTATGGTCTTGCAAGGGACACGGCTTGTACTTCAACGTTCCCTGGATGGAGAGACCTCCCGGCTGGCCACCAGCTTTATTATATTGCGCGTTCTTCATTTCTAGCAGACGGTGCGGGCACACGCCATTCGATCATCATTCATTCTTGTCCGCTGGTTTGCATGAGAATCAAATCAACAGCTCAAACACGATAACCTTGCCCACTATTATTCTGTCTTATCTTGCTGCTGTACAAATTGCTCTTCTGTGCTCCGCTGTACTGTACAAGTCGCTATATCTACCAACCACGCCTCGCCTCCTCCCACCTACTCAGTCTCCACCATGGAGTATCGTGTCCGCCGCCTTCTCCGCCATTACAAATATCGGCGCAGTAATGAACACTCCCGGAATCTTGGGGAACACACCCGCATCCACCACTCTCAATGCCTTTACCCCTCTCACCCTGAATTTACTGTCCAACACAGCCATCTTGTCTCCATCCGCACCGATCTTGGTCGTGCCACACGCATGATGCCCCCAAGCTCGGTCTTTGATGTACTGTCCCAGCTCCTCGTCGCTCTGAACGTGCGGACCAGGCTCCTTCTCAACAAACTTACTGCCAGGAAGGAGACGAGCGATCACATCGTCGTTGTACTTCGCCAGGGCTTGTCGGCAGGTTCTCAGAGCCTTCACGATCGACGCGAGATCCTTGTCCGCGGCTCCGTTGGCGGTAGTGCCGGTGTCGAAGTAGTTGAAGTCGATTTGAGGAACGTCGAGCGGATCGGCAGAGCGGAGCTTGACGGTTCCCGCGGTGTTGCGCGTGTGCGCTTTGAGGGTGTACCAGGAGAACCAGTTGTGCTGGACAAGGAGAGTGTCATACCATTGCGGGAAGTAGCCCCGAAAGTTCGAGGGCGAGCTGAACATCCAGAGGTCGACATCGGAGTTGTCGGCGTAGTCGGAGTGCCCGACCATAGTGGCGGCGAGGCCATTGCTGGCATAGGCGCCGCGCTGCGCGAGGATGTTGGGATTTTGCTTCCATTGCTTGTAGCATTTGTCGTGAGGCTTGGCGTCTAGTCGGCAACCGTCGACGATCGAGAAGTCTTTCTCGTGCTGTACATTGAGGCCAATTTCGTAGCGATCTTGCATGTTGCGACCAACGCCAGGGAGGTTAACTTTGACTGGGATTTTGAAAGACTCAAGCTCTTTTTTGGGACCGATGCCGCTGAGCTTGAGAAGTTGCACGGTGTTGAAGGTTCCCTAAAATCATGTCAGTGTGGGGCTCCGTAGGTGAATGCTGAAGGAAATGGATGGACGAACGCCTGCAAGAATGACTTCCTTGGTCGCTCTGACAGATCCCGGAGTACCTCTACCACCACTCTTAGGGCTAGCACGGTAAAGGTGCTTACCCTCGAGGTACTCCACACCGCAAGCCCTGAGCTGGTTCCCGGATTCATCGAAGATCACCTTGGTGACGAAAGTGTTGGTCTTGAGGGTGAGGGGATAACCTTGGGCGATGGTGTCCTTGATGTGCTCGCGAATGCTCTTACGAGCACCTCCTTCGGCGGTCAAGGGAATGGGATATAATCCAGTAGTGCTATCACGGTTTCGTGTGCGGGCGTTCGCATCGCCGAGCAGAGCGTTTGAAATCCCAACAATGGGATTCAAACGATCGAGACCAAGAAGGGAAGAGAGACCCGGAGGAATGATAGAACGAAGAAGAGACGGGCTGATCACAGCGGCTCCAGCGACCAGATGGCGCACAAGCTGAGTATCACGGACCAAGATGGATGGATCAGTCGGATTCACGGGCTGCCATTCGTAGACTTTGTCGAGATATTGGTCCATGTTTCTCGCCGACCAGGAGGAATCTCCAGTAATACGCGCAATACCGTCCCAATCAGAATCGTGTGCCCTGATGAAGATCAATGCATTGTGCGTGACGCATCCACCAACGGTTTGCGCACGAGGGTAGAGACATCCTTTGCCCTTCGTGTACTTTGGATCTCGTGCCGCGCGAGACTGATCTTGGTAGTGGTTGACGAAAAAGTCCCATTGTATCTGTACACCCCGTCAGTCCTGAGTCGCCCAGCCATCCTCGCATAATCATACTTCTGGATCGCCCGTGACAAGGGATCTGAAGAAATGTCAGCATTGGCTTGGAATTTGTGCAGTCTTTGCAGTTGCGTACTGGAAGAGTGGAATCGTCGTGTTGTCATTACTTGACTGATCATCGCCGGCCTCGATCAGAAGAGTGCTGTGACCTTCGCGCGCGAGGCGTGAAGCCAGAGTCCCGCCACCGGCGCCACTGCCGACCACAATATATTCGTATTGCGTTGCCGCCTCGGAATGTGCACCATGGGAAGCAGCTACCAATCTGAGAAGACCCAGCGTGAGCCACCCCAATGTCCGCAATACCATGATGAGGGTCAAGGCTGAATGTACTCGTGTTCCGCGCGCCCAGTGGGGTCCAAGACACCCCTATACACACAGATGGCTTTGGCTGCGGTGCGAAGTTCAGACTGGATGCTCTCCGTGATCAAGGTTGATGGCGCCGATGTGCTGCAAAGACGAAGGAAAAGTGTGAAGACTTCTTGAACTTCAGCTTGCCGAGGCGATGGTCTGGTTGTCCATCCACAGATCGGTGGGTACGCAGTCGAAGCCGCCGTCGAGCAGGGGTGGCCTGTGATGTGGGTCCTGAACAGGGTGGAAGCCGACATCCAATCTCACTTCGGCTCGTTTATCGTGTGGACGTGTGCTTGCAAGTGGCATCTCGCAACGAATGTTCCTTCGGGCCCTTGTCAAGCGCGTGAGAGGCAGAAAAGCGCAAGAGCACATAAATCGTTTCAGGCTTTGCAACGAAGTCTCGCGAGCACGAGAAAGTTGGCTGCCCAGCGTGGGCATCCGTTGCGAATCATTGGAAAGGACACCAGGCCGTGGTTGGGAGCATTGACCATATGGTCAGGCGACTGCTTTTGGGGCGGACGGATCGGCTTGCCTCGTGAAGACGCAGCTAGTATGATTAAGCAGTTTCATCGAAGGGATACCCTGGCATGGAAGCTCGTTCGCAAAGAGAGTTCAACTCCAACCCCAGAGGGTTATTAGCCTTGCACTTCGTCTGCTGTCAAACTTGAGTAATCAAGACGACGCCTGTTTCGTGACAAGATACAATCAATGTTCGATGGCGACCCTGTCAGTCGACGGAAGGGCTCGCCGCGATCTAGTCGCGTCCATGCAATTGTCAGCATGATTCGCACAAGGCGGTAAAGCTGTGCGAGCAATGCTGAATCAATGGTTCCATCGCCATCGAGCCCGCGATATTATCGTTCCAGTGTTTGCGATACTGGCTGAGAAGTCGACGCGGGCGCGAATCGGCATTTCAGCTTGTCCGGACTCGAGCGCAAGGGTAGAGGCCGATCCTGGTCTGAACGCAGAATCTTCCAGTTTCGAATCACCATATCAGGCCGGACCTGGTTATTTGGCCCCTTGGGGCCATGATACAGATGAGGTTGATTGTGCCCTGCAGGATGGTTCAATCTGAAACTCAAGCAAGCTTCTGTAACATCAGTAAGAGTGCCTCATTTGGCCTTGGCGAATGCCGTTTTCAGCATGCTCGCCTGACTCGGGGTGGACGGTCAAAGTAAATAAGCACTGTCGAAGCAGGGCAAGATTTGCCTCAAATGTTTGGCCACATTATTTCTTCAACAGGTATTTTCATAATGTCGTCGGCCGAGGCCACGTAAGTGCCAGAAGCAAGTCGCCTTACGGTCCACTCATGACCTGCTCCATCCACGGATACACAGCTCCGTTAGCCGGCGGGTATCCCATATGCAACATGCCGGTGAAGAACCGCGCCTCCTTCGGCGTGCCATATTCCATCATGATCATGCTGTCCTCGATCGGCATCAATCCATCATGAGTACCATTGATCAGCAGAAGTCTGCAACTCGGCAGATCTGCAATTCCGGCTTCGATGAGACTCCACTTCTGCTGGGCTTGATCGAGGAAGTCTTCCTCGGTGGCATATCCGAATTTCTCCTTGAGAGCTGGTAAGGCAGTCCAAGGGTATTCGTGGTCCTTGGCTTTCTCCAACCACGCCCGTGAGAAGAAGTGGTGCGTACCAGCACCTTGTCCCACGGCTCCTCGGAGGCGTGATGCATGGGTGTGCGCTGCGCGGATGGCGTTGTAGCCTCCGGCGGACAGGCCCCAGCAGATGACCTTCTTCATGTCGAAATGCTGCTGTGTTTGCATCCAGTCTAGAATTGAGGTCCACAGTCGGTCGGCAGATTCGGGATCGCTACGGTCTGCCGGGCAGTCGGCTGTTCCGGGAATGTCTGTAGCAGAGTGGTCAGGTCTTGAAGACTGCTTGCGCTTGAATCACTCACCAACTACAACACTCGCCCAGCCACGAGCGAGGAACTCGTCGCAGCGAACAGTATTGTCCGGCCTGTGACCATCTAGTCCGCACATGAGCAGCACCGTTGGGACGGGACATTCTTTCGAAGCTGGCTTCGGCAGGCGAATGTAGAGAGGGATCGTCTTGCCTTCGTCCGCTGCCGTACCAGCCGTGTGTGGTATTTCGACGTCGACAATCGGGCAGTCGAACAAGCCTGCCGCTTGGATGTAAGCTTTCTTCTGCGCCACGTACGCTTGCTTCTTGATCTCGGAGTTGATATACGGGAATCGAGCAATGCGGTAGACAGCGCACGCTCGCAAGTACAGCTCTATGGCCGCGGCGGTGTCGTCACTGTCCGCCTTGGACTCCGCGCTCGCCACCAGCGCTTCACAAGCTGGTATGAACTCTCGTGTGTACTCGTCACTGTACCCATCGTGGATACCTTTCTGAATAAGTGTTTCGAAGATTGGGGCGAAATCCTCGTATTTGCCATCATGGAATGGGTACAAGCTGCGTTCGCAAGGGAATTTCCACTTCTTGAGCCACAGGTTCTCGATGGAGCCGAGATGCGGGTAAACTTGATCAAACTTGTCGCCGAGAATCCATCTGCTGCCTGTCCGTGGATCTGCCATGGTTTGATCGGGAAGAAGTCGAGAGCACTGAGATGGGGTACAGGATGGTGACCGTTGAAGAGACGACGAAGAAGAAGGCTAAGTTATGTATTAGCTTTGTCCAGCAATACTTACCTATATTTGAAGAAGTCCTGGTAAATGTGGAGACGAAGGCATGCATGACATATCGGGATGAACTCGAACGGCTCTCCGCTTCCGGTCCTTGATCGTGGAATTAGAGCATGCCGTGTCTGCAATACAGGGCACATTTCAGGTTGGTTCCTCTTGTCTGGACTGGACAGCGTGCCCACTGCCCATGTTGCTACTTCCCTAGCCAGTGATTGCTCGAGCGGCCATGGGCTCAGCGATGAACAGCATGGCGGCGGTAGGCTCAAGTGTCTCGATTTCGCGATCCAAGCGAGAGTCCGAACAGCCGTCGAGGATGCGCACATGTTGGTTCGAACAACGGCAAGTGTTGAGGGTACAAAGGAGGTTCTGTTCAAATCCTGCCTCAGGCAGAAGCCATGCCAAGCCACGCTACTTGCCAGCGGGCCCAAGCTCTCATCTTGAAACCTCTTCTCGAATTCGTCCTTCAACTTTTCTTCTTCTGGTTCAACATTGCAACTCCGAGTGCCCATCGACAACGTGATGTCGGCCAGCACGCGAAGTTGCGCCCAAACGAGTGGTAAGTTCAACTTTTCCCTTCCTCCACGCTCTGATGATACACCGCAAAACCGCAAACTAGAGTCTTTGACCTCTTCGGAGGCGTGAAACTTACTTGCTACGTCAGTCTGAGCTATCGCAACCACCTCTCTTCAGCAACGACTTCACTTCTTGTTCATATACTGATGAGTACCAGCAGGCATGATCACACGTCACGTCCTCGTTCTGGGCTGCTGGGAGCCTTCGACATCTCAACAGACGATTGAAGGCTCCGCGAGCATTGGATGTGAGTATTTTCCATCTTCCTCACCTTCTTCTTCGAATGATGAACAACTCAAAACACAATGGAATTACCGGCCGAGGCTTCGGCCGATGGCGAGAACATTGGCTTTTATACGCCTGATCACCGAAACTTCTTCACCATTTCTCCGAGCAAAGACAATCATCACATTTACTGACTCGCTCTTTTCAGATTTCCATCCATGCATTTGCATACCACGCCCGCCGTAGTCACCATGACATCACCATTGAGCTCGCTGCTGCCGCCTCGGATCCCAAGTTGAACAATCCTCCTGAAAGAGATGGCTCGGCGCGAAAGCGCGAAGACATACTGGTCTGGCTGCAGCTAGTCGAAAGATGGTCTGTGCCATATACGCGCACAATGTTGCTGGCACGATGGCTCAAATTCAGGCCGATGGCTCAAATTCAGGCCGATGACACCGCATTTGCGGTCGATGTAATCTGAAGTGGAAAGCTTCCTCGAAAGGTAAGACACACCCTCCATCATACCGCACCATCAAATGATGAATTGGCACTGGGCTCCGATCAACACTTGAGCAGATATGCCATTTTGTGACAGGCCTAGAAAACCTCGTCCACTGATCTTTGACACTTCCCTCATCACATTGAACATGAGAGCGAGAAAAGTCCCGAAGCTAACAATCAGCTCAGGTGTAGTATCGTCCATCTGTGCCGTCCATCGGTCCATGCTTCCGGAGCTGCTCTGTTTCTTCTGGTAAGTTGGTCCGTCTTCTCCCTTCGACGCCCTCTCCTATGATGAACCCTTTAGATGACGAGTCTTATCCGGCCTTGCCGATGCTGACACAATCTTTTTAATACCATTCATGCCTATCTGATCTTCATCCTTCTTGCAGCAACAACATTCGATCTTCCCTTTCGACGGTCGGCTAATTGGCATGCACAGACATCTCTTTGACATATCCTCTGGACTTTCATCGTACCTTGGTCTTCTTGACACGGATGATGCTCACATTCCTGGTAAGCTGCAACGACAGTCCACCGTGCGGCGGCCTTCACATGATGATTCAAAACAACAATGACAAGCATATGTCCAAGCCGCTGTGACAGGCGGCGCAGACGATAACGTTGCACATGCCTGATCTCGCACTCGCCGCCGCACTTCCTGTCGCCGAGATAACAGAAAGAGCTCTTGCTGACTTGGCGGAACAGACTCAGCCCGCCCGATCAATTTCACGCACTGGTAAGCGCAACTTCCTACTCCTTCCTGGCTGTTCATCTGCACCATACAATGATGATTTAATATATCACGACGGTCGACTTAGCAGTCAAAAGACTGCATTGCTGAAACGGCCCCTGACAGGGCCTTCTATACTGACATTTCTACTTCAATCCTCGCTGCATTGTCCTGGCTTTGTCTGCGGAACAAGAGCTAACGAGGTTTCAGAATTCGCCTCTCCTTGAGCGCAGACACTCCCACGAGCGGCGCTGACTGGGACGGACGTCTCATCACAAGCATAGAAGAGCCTTTGAGGAGCTACGTAACTAATTTCAAATTCAACATTCATGATATCCAAGTAGCTCAGATGTCTGTTCCACCAATACTCGTGCAAGCTTGCCCAAATACCAGACTGCAATGAATCGGGGACGGCAGAGGGCTAGACCGGCAATACCAGCTCACCGCTTCGGCTCATCACTCGAGTGCGAGCACAAAAATGCAGACGGGCTGAGACTGCACTCCACAGCATGCATGCGAGCGAGCGGCAACCTTTCCGCTCCATGGCAATGAGTTTCCGGCCCGTGGTAGTGCAGCAACACCGCTAGGCTTCTTGCCGCGATGCGAGCCACATGGTCTTCGCGGGGTTCTCCAGAGATCGCGCTCTGCCCCAAGTGGATCCAAGCACAGCCATAAGATGGCTCTTCAATCCATCGCCGGCATCTCACGGCGACCGACATTATTCCACAATGTCATGAGATTTATCATCGAAGGACTTCTTCCAAACTTCTGGCCAGGTCTGAATGTGGCGAAAGCGTCTCGTACGACAACCGGCCAACCAGCAACAAGTCATGCCTCAATCCCAACACCGCTGACCGCCACACTCTTTGGCAGCGGACATGGCAGAACATCGGGCGCAGCCTGTCGGTGGTGGGGCACTGGGGCTTCTATGCTTGTGAATGGAGAAAGACCGGAGAATATCCACCGCGCAAGCGGGGAAGGACAAGGACAGCATGCCACGAACTCCATTATCCCGAGCCGACCTGTTCAAGCATCCCACAGGCTGGCGACTCGCGAGATCACTCAGAACTCTGGACTGGCCTTCTGGACATCAAAGACTGGTCACTATATGTCAGCGATCTGAGCACCGATGCAAGAGAACAGTTACGTGCCGCCGAACAAGAAGCCACACTGTCGTCTCTCAACATGTACCCCATCGACGGGTATAAAGACCTCGTGGTCACGCTACGCGCTACGCGCTACGCGGAGGATCTAAGGCATTCGGATCCACTGTGCCACTTGCGTCCGCACAAGGCTCCTGGTCACTGCCATGGTTTTCTCGATCTTCGCTTGATGGTTTGCACGACGCTACAGCACATTAGCACATCGGAGTGCTCGGCGACCCATGGCTCGCACTAATCGTCTCTCGTGCTTGGTGCTAATCGCACTAATAATCAGAGAGCGATCTGCGTTCCTTCGGGGGGTCCTTGTATATCATTTTAACCCTGGTGTGGTGCTAAGGGTCTTAAAATCGGCTCCTTCTTACAACCTTACGTTGCTGCTATATCCTCGATTCTACCAGCTCTTAATGTTTATAACCTTGCTTAAGGAAGGTCGGTGTTGTAGAAGGTCTGTATTATTTATTTAGTATCTCTTTTGTTAGCTCGTTTACTACATTATGCCGTTTCCTTACACGGACGACTACTATCGCTATTATAGCCGCCGTCGCGGTTGTTTTGGTGTTATTAGAGGCTAAAAAACTCCCTTAATCCGTCAATAAAGCAATACTAATCTGCTAGCTATTTACTGTCTACTACTACTACTACTACTTACTAGTACTCGTCCTGCGTTAGTAGAAGTTCTCGAGAGGTCTCGAGCCGAGCGAGAAGCTCTTAGATCGTTGCAGTCGTTCGGTAGTAAGAGTAGCTAGCCTGCTCGATTCGAAGAAGTTCGCACGCTAGTGCCGGTGTTAGATAAGTCTTAGCCGTCGTCGTCGTTGCAAGGTAGAAGGATCGTCCGTTAAGCTAGTAAATAATATCTTCCTTAGTTATATACGGCGGACCCTTACGCAGCTGCTAGAAGCTAGCGTATTTTAGCTGCTTAGCGCATTGCTTATTTACTAATAACTACTAAACTAAATACACCGCCTCTAACGTACGATAAATTAGAGCGAGAGTTTTAAGAATACTAGCGAGCGATTAAGGCCGAACGAGCGCGGCCGGTAGTAGTAGACCTTACTAAAGACAATAAATATAATATACCGGCTTTATAGTTACCCCTTATAATAGTTACTCCCGGCGCAGCTGCTTACGTATCTAACTGCACTTCCTTTAGCGATAACTTCTATCGATTACTAGCCTTCGATACTATCTTTAACTCTACTAATAACCCCCTAATTGCACTAATCGCACTACTCGCTAATTGTCTAGCTAGCCTCCTTCGATTACTAGGTCCGGCAGATATGCTACTAGGCAGATAAGAGGCGGAGATAGGCCTTAAAATAGCTCGGATTAAGACATTAGCTAAGGCGGTTTACCGCCGCTTAGTGCTTCTATATCGACTGCGCATATGCCTTAAAACGCTCTTTAATTGCACAGGCATAGGCTTAAAGGCTATCTTACGCTATATAAAGATAGCCTACTCTACTATTAGGAAGGTCTGCCGCGAGCCTTGCATACTACGTACCTGCCGCAGACGTCTTAAGGGTAGTCGCGAATTAATGCTAGATACCGCACCTACCGCACGCAGAGCTCGACGGCTCTATAACATACTATAGTAGTAGCGAATTATCCGCTTTATTACTACTAATGCTGTAACTCGCAGAATACCTATGTAGAGGTCGCTCGACGCCTCTAGCTCGAGTACTTACTAGAAACAATTAGCCGCATTACACGCCGCTTTAGCTACTACCGCCGCGTTGCTCGCGCACGCTTCTTCCTTAGCGACCGCACTATACTCCGTCGATACGAATAGGCTCTATTCTACCGCAATTAGACGATTTATAACTAGAACAACGTCCTTTAGTCTAACGAGTATGCTGTCCGCAATAGCTCGTACAAACGCCTCTTTGCTACACGCCGCGCTAACGAACGCAACCTCGTAACGACCTTACGACCGAGCTTCTAACGCCTACCTTATTAGATAGTATAGGCCTGTATTAGCGGCATTAGTAGTAAAGGGCCCCTAGTTATCTAGAATAAACAATAGGGCACTATTAACAAGATTAGCTATATATAGAAGATATTGCCGGTAGTGTTTAAAGAGGTAAAACGGGTTAACGACCTTATTGCTAATTAAGCTAATACTAAGAATAATAGCGTGCCCTTAGCTCGTTACTAGCCGAACGCACTCTTTTAGCAAGATAACGCTCCTAGCTATATCGCTAACTATACTATAGCTGCTATCCGTAGCCTCGGTTTAATTACTATAAAATAGCTACCTTCCTTACTAGACCTTAACCCTATTAAGAACCTCTAGAAGGCTATAAAGCGGATTATTAAACGCCGCCCTAACCGCCCTTTAGGCTACAACCTTAGACTCGCGTATATAGAGGCATATAACGACATCTAGCCTTACTACATTAACGACTGGATTTACAGCATGCTAAGGCGTGTTAAGGCGGTTATTCGAGCTCGTAGCGGTCTAACAAGGTAGTAAACAACACTGCCCTTACTACTGCTCTTAAAATATAGCTAAGTTACTAAAACTAACGTCGTGCTCGTTACTGCGCTAAGAGGGCTTATCTCGTATATACTAGCATTTCCTTTAGTATTAACTGCTATATTAATAGAGCCGTTTAACCGGTACTAACAACACTACTGTCGCTTTAGAGATATCTTATTTACTTCTACACATGTAATTAAGCTATATAGTTATTAATAAGAGCTATACTACCCTCCTTATTTACTAATAATACTACTAATACTACTAGGCTCTTAGAGCGTAAGGTTTTAAGCCCTGTGCTAAGCGTACTAATTATTAGCTCGATCCCCGGCTCTACACTAAGATTTAGCGGTAAAAACGGGAAGGATCCCCCCTGCTAATACCCTAGTAAACAACCAGAGGCGAGCACTCCGATGTGCCAAGGTGCTGTACTCTTGCCGGAAGCTTATTGACCTCAGTTCACACAGCAGCACCCTCGCTACTGCGGATGAAGTCACTGTTGCTATGGCCCTTCCCTGCAGACTTAGGAAGTCCTGTTAACCGTGCGTCGTGCCGCACACGAGGACCAGCGAGCTGCCCCGGGCTTGGACGGCATTGATATCGTACTAGTGACATTGGGTGATCGATCATGTGGATTGCAACGCTACCCACGCATCCAACGACCCACCAATGGGTACTATATGGAGGGGCGCTCGCCCTTCTTTTTCACCACATCTGTTCTTGACAGAATTGTAGGTGCTCATCCGGTCGTACCGAAAAGACATTCGCCATGGGCCGTCCAACAGAAAAGCTGCGCGTAGCAGCTACACTGCTCATGTGTCTGGCTGCAGTCAATGGACAAGATCCTCTCACAGAAGCTGGTCCAGCTTGGAATCATGCCGACTATGAGACCAGCCCGCCGGTCTACCCCTCGCGTAAGCCCATCGGCCTGCGTATCATGAAGGCATAGAGAACTGACTTTTGACCAGCTCAAATGTCTGGCGCTGGCTGGGAGGTCGCTCTTGAGAAGGCAAAGGCCTGGGTCTCGCAGTTGACCACTGATGAGAAGTCACTCCTGGTCACTGGTACTGAAGGACCTTGCGTAGGCAACATTGGTACGCATGCACCAATTCGATAATGGAGAGCTGAAGAGCTGACTTGATGCAGCACCGATTCCACGACTCAACTTCACGGGTCTTTGTCTCCAAGACGGTCCTCTCTCACTCCGTCAAGCAGACTATGCCTCGGTCTTCCCAGCAGGTATCAGTGTAGCCGCGGCTTGGGACAGGAAGCTTGCATACAAGAGAGGATACCAGCTCGGAGCCGAGTACAAGGCCAAAGGCGCCCATGTCGTTCTCGGCCCGGTTGCTGGTCCTCTTGGCAGATCTGGATACGCTGGCCGCAATTGGGAGGTATTTCACGCTTTTCGTTTGCTCTGGGTTGGACCGGCCTAACTTGCCATCTTAGGGTTTCTCACCTGAACCGTACCTCACTGGTGTCTTCATGTCAGAAACCATCGAAGGTCATCAAGACGCTGGAGTCCAGGCTTGCGCAAAGCGTATGTACTTGGTCCCCAGACACTGTGTGTGCCCATGTCCTGATGTTTTACAGATTACGTTGGCAACGAACAAGAGACACAGCGCAATCCGAGCATAAACCCAGAGACCAACCAAACGATCGAAGCGCTTTCAGCAAACATCGATGACCGCACCCTGCACGAACTCTACAACTGGCCTTTCGCCAATGCAGTCAAGAGTGGCGTTGCTTCAATCATGTGTAGTTATCAGCGGCGTGAGTTAGAGCGTCAATTTCTCCATCGGTGCGCCGCGAGCTAATGTGTTCTCCGACCGCAGTCAACGGTAGCTATGGCTGCCAGAACTCCAAGATCCTCAACGGAGTGCTGAAAGAGGAGATGGGGTTTCAGGGCTGGGTGGTCTCCGACTGGATGGCGACTCACGCCGGACACCAGGCTGCCGACGCTGGTCTGGACATGAATATGCCTGGCGGATTGGTCTTCTCTCAATCCGTCCCAAGTTTCTGGGGCAAGAATCTCACCACGAGCGTCGAGAATGGAAGCTTGGCCTTGTCCCGTCTGGACGACATGGCACACCGCGTCATGGCTCCGTACTTCCATCTCAATCAGGACGTCGACTTCCCGAACGTCGATGGCAGCTCTCCCGGCCTCCAGAAAACATGGCGTACGTCTTCTTTTGCGAGGATAATCAGCATCTCTGCTAACAATCCATGCAGCTCAGTCTACTTACAGGTACAACTTCACATACGGTCCCAAGTCAACCGATGTGCGTGCAAACCACAAGGAGCTCATTCGCGAGCTTGGTGCCGCCGGCACTGTTCTGTTGAAGAACGTGAACAAGACTCTGCCCTTAAAGAATCCGAAGAACATTGCAGTATACGGGAACGACGCGGGCGATATCACCAATGGCCTGTATTTTGCGAATCTTATCAGCAACACGGGGTTCGAGTACGGGGTCCTTCCCACCGCAGGCGGCTCCGGTACCGGTCGTTTCACCTACGTTGTGCCACCACTCGATGCCATCAAGGCCAAGGTCGATGAGGACGCCCTTGTACAGTACCTCCTCAACAATACCCAGATCATCGGTGGCCAGCGACAGGGACCCACTGGCTTCGTTGGACTTACACCAGACTCTTCCGGACTGATCTACCCCGAGCCAGAGGTCTGCCTAGTTTTGTAAGTGACTCGAAGGACAGGAGGCTTGCATCCGAGACCTCCTCTCAGGCTAGCCCTCATGCTGGTTACACATTGGAGCTATCGCTAATTTATTCGTCCTTCATCTCAGTGTCAAGACGTGGGCCAGCGAGGGCTACGACCGTACCACCCTCAGGTTTGACTGGAATGGTACAGAAGTTGTCGAGACTGTGGCGCTTAGCTGCCCCAACACCATCGTCATCACTCACTCTTCTGGTCTCAACGTTCTCCCATTCGCTGACAACGAGAATGTCACTGCCATCATTGCTGCCCATCTTCCTGGCCAAGAAGTCGGAAATAGCATTGTGTAAGAAATTCAATGGGCAGACGGCTTGCACCGGTTCCGGGTCTTCATCCCGGGCTGTGGCAGCAGGTCTCGGTCTGCCCCTTTACCTTTTCTAGCCCAGAGCTAACTCTTCCGTAGTGACATCCTCTGGGGAGACGTCAACCCATCTGGCAAGCTTCCTTACACCATCGCGCACGAGGAGGAAGACTACGCTTTCGCGGACATCACCAACTCCACCGAGCTCCTCGAGACCACAGATCCCAATGCCTGGCAACAAGACTTCACCGAGCGTCTCCTCATCGACTATCGCCACTTCGACTACGAGAACAAGTCCGTGGCGTATGAGTTCGGCTTCGGTCTATCGTACACAACGTTCGAAGTCGCGGACGCAAGCGTCGAGAAGGTCGTCAATGGCGAGATTGCTCCGACTGCTGCTCCCGCTGCTATTGTTCCTGGTGGAAATCCAGGTCTTTGGGAGACTTTGTACAAGATCACGGCAAAGGTGACGAACACTGGTGACCTTGCCGGTGCCACTGTTCCTCAGCTATACCTTGGTCTGCCGCAGATCAAGAACGAGGCTACTACTCCCCCAAAAGTACTCCGCGGATTCGAGAAGGTCTACCTTGAGCCAGGCCAGAGCCAGGAGGTTGAGTTTGAGCTTCAAAGGAGAGACATCTCTTACTGGGATGTGTAAGTGCTCTCCGTACCATCGACCGCAAATTTGCACTATGCTGACAATACTATCTTCTTCAGTGTTGCTCAGGATTGGGTCATCGACCCGGCTACGATCAATGTTCACGTCGGTCTTTCCAGCCGCGACATCCACACTACTTCGTCGTTTGAGCCGCTTGGTCCGACGGCGTACCGCCCTCGCCGAATGTAGAGCATCACTCAAATCTTCGAGTGGATGATTGAGCACGTGCTGTGGAAGGCGAGGCGCAAAAAAAGACGAGAGCAGAGAGGAGGACGACAAATGACTGAGGATATTAAATAGCTCCGCACTAAAGATTGGAACAGACATGTTCACGTCTCTGCGTCTGGGATAGCGCACTTCGGATGCTCGTGTGCGCGGACAAGACCCGATCACTCCTCCGCTCCGTTGCTGCGAACACCTTGCTCTCGATTAATCACGTTTAGAGTGCATCGCTATTAATACACCCGACGTGGGTCTGAGGAAGGAACGACCCACTCTCAACCCCAAAGCTGGCAGCTGAACTTTTGTGTAACGTATATGGATCTAGGGCCGAAAAGAAGGATCAATGCGCCTGGATCCTAGGCTCGCATCTCCTCGGGAGACATAAGAGTGTTACATCACCGACAACGACCTTTCCATTCCGATTGCGTCTCAGACATACAACGTCTACTTATCTTGTCGTAACAATGAACCGCCTCATCGTCGCCACAATGGTGGCATCCCTCTTCGCTACCACCACTGCCCAAGCACCACCCTTCCACATCACCAACTTCGCCGCCCAAGACATTCGCATTCCAAGCGAGTCCCACAACGTCTCCTTCACAGTCAAGCACCTCGGAGCAGCTCCTCAACAAGGAGGAGACGCGCCATTCGACCTCTCAATCGCCTGGTAAGATCGATCACTTGGGATGGAACTGCCCACCCCAGCGCTAACACCATCGCAACAGGGAAGGCTGCGATCCACCCACCTGCTACATCAACACCGAAGGTACGGGATGGTACACCCGCATCGTTCCAGGCTCCTACCAAGGCGCCACCGACTTCACGCTCGAAATCGTCAAGCACAATATTTACAAGGCTGCTACGACGTGGACGGCCATGATCCCCTACGTGGAGGGAAGCGCTGGGTATGACTGCCCGCGAGGTGGACAGAGTACGCTTTGTGGGTTCCAGGACGAGAGCGACTCGACATATGAGACTGTGTATGTCGGTGGTTTGGAAGCGGAGTACCCGAGTCCGCGGTGTTAGATAATTTCGATCGAGGTCGGTTGAGTGTCAGGCAGGTCGGAGGCTTCTGAAGAATGTAAGAGGTCGGACTGATTGATCTGCCATACGCAGTGTGGTGGCCAATGAACATTGGCCGTCATTATGATCGTGGAGCGTACAAATCCTAGATGCTAGCCCGCTAAAAGCACTTTTCCGGAACTCCTTGCTGTCGAACCTGTCAGAGGTCGAGGTCATAACATCATTCCCACAATCACCAATGCCAGCCCAGTGATGCCACACCCAAGACTCAGTTCCATCTTCGCTGTTGCGCCCTTCTTTGGCTTCGGCGTCCCAGTGGCCGTGTAGAACCCCGTCAGCGCGACCGAAGAACTGCTTGTGCCTTGATCCACCTTCGTACCCGAACTGCGAGATGGCGTATTCATCGGTGAGCCAGGAATACCAGCTTCAACCGTTTTACTCGGTCTCACCACATCATCTGCATCCTGATAGAAGATGCCAAACTCCACCACGCCCTCGCCTTTACTCATCGCTTCAATGTCATCTTGTCCGCAAGAGGAGTTCCAGCTGCGGAGCCAGCACGTCGGCTTGGGAGGGTCGGGAATCTTGTTGACATATGTCGAATTTGCTGTGCCGTTGGAAGCGAATGTCTGCAGGTCCGCTTCTTGGCCAAATGACAAGTCTTTGCCAAACAACACGCGGGCAAAGACCTGGAAGGCGGTTTCGGGCTGGTAGTAAGGAATGAAGTGTCCGGCGTCGTAGATGCGGGAGAAGCTCAGGTTTCCATACTGACGGACTGCACCGCCCACGTATGTATCGTTGACCACGATATCTGCGTAGCCTGCTTTGGCGAAGCCGGCGGAATATGTGAGCGCCTGACTGGCACCGGATGCATCGACGGATGCTGGCGATGTTGAGTTTGATAAAGCATCTGCGATCGCAAAGGCAACAGCCTGACCACCCATCCAATTGCAAAGATAGTCTGCGTCGCCGTACACCAAAGCGACGCGTACGCCGCGCTTGAGCAGATCGGCAAGGTCTTGGATCATACCGCCGCGAACTGTATCGCCAGTGGAAAAGAAAGCGTCAAACACATTTTGATTGCTCTCTGTATAGTTGACGCGAGCGCCAATTGATTCAAGCACCGAAGCATTGTTCAGGTACTCCTGATAGGCCGCTGACGGATCTGGAGTCGGCTCCTTCTGACGAATGTCATACGGGTAGTACTGACTCGGACCGATCAACGCAGTCAGTTGGCTGCATGTGGTCTGAGCGATTCGACACAGGCGATTAGCATTGTCATCATCTCCGTGTAGGTCTGTGCCTGCAGCCATGCGACAGGCATTGATTGCAGGCACGCAGTCATTGTTGTAGTCGTTCAAAGCATTTAGCTGTTGAGTCTGGCTGATAATATCGACGCCATACGTGTTGTTGAACGCAAACAGCGGGTAGTAGTAATCCTGAATGAGGTCGTCCACGATTCCGTTCATGATTCCTACAGATTGCACTCTGATAGGCAAGGTCGTAGCGCTGGACAGTGTACCACTGGCTATGGCATCGTTCTGCTCCTCAAAGTACGAAGCAAATACTGGCCCATACTTGCCACCGTAGGACTCGGTAAAGAGACTGACACCCGCTGGCTCATCGGAATTCGGCGTGGTGACATTGGGTCGTGTGGCTGGGTTGTATTGTTTGAATGTGGATAGCCACGTCTGCAGAAAATGCCATGTCGCAACTGCAGCAATCTCGGTGGTGTTCGCAGACGTCTGATATGGCCCGATGGATGGAAAGGTTCCGTTCAGAGTGACGGACGCCGCCAAACCGGTCTTTGGCCTGTCCAGTGGCTGATCGTATTGTCCCGTTATGAGGTCCACCGATAGATTCGTCGCAACATCGTATGAGAATCCGACGAGATTGGGCTGATCGACGAAGAGTATGTTCGAGGCCCTGTCCCATCCGAATGCCCGCATCTGTGTACCATAGCTGCCATCCGTCTTTTGTACAACCTCACACGGACCCACCTCATTGAACATGCCGAACATGCTGCTCGATCCCGGTCCTCCGTTGAGCCATATCGTCAGAGGTGCTGACTCGGGTGTCTGCCGAGCTTCTACGAACCAAAAGAAGGTGTTTATCGAGTAGTTCTGCTGTATTGGAGCGAGCGTATATGGTGGAAGCTCAATGTATCCGGTATATTGCTTTTGCGTGGAGAAGGCAGTGGTGCAAGTGCCGTTCGCAGGCTGTTTGTAAGAGACTGTGACCTTTGGATTGACCGGTGAGGTCAGGATGTTGTCGTACGAGGGCGGTGGTGGGTATTGAGCTCGTGCGATCGGGAAGGCTGCGATGTAGGCCAGGAGGACGGCTGGAAGAGCGAGAAGCTGGATTGGAGTCAGTGCACGCCATTGGAGTATTCGAGCAGCTGGAGGTCGCATTGTTGCACACCAACGCCATTGTTACGAGCTGTCCTCACATTCATCGTTGGTCTGCTCCTCCATAAGCCCAGCCGAACGCGCGTAACGTTGTCTAGAAGGAGAGATGCCTCGAGGCGGTGACTCGGGCGGCCAGTAGGCGGAGTGTATCTGTAACGAGCGACATGGGACACAACGCGCTCGAGGGCAGTCGACAATGCGGTCGTCTAGGCGGTGGTATAGAAGTTCATGTGAAGTCGAAGAGAGTTCAACAATGATGGAGGTGGAAAGCCGCCACAAAACAGCTGTGGCGTTCAGGTACACAAAAGGTACCACGAACCTTGTCCTACTCAAATCACATCTCACTTGCACAAGAACGGTCTTGTGTTTGTCGAAGCCAACATGAGACGAAGGTTATAGGCATCATGGTAGATTGATCCAAGTATGGTGAGAAGTGCTGTAGGAGGACATCTTCGACTCCTTGTGTTGTCGAAAGTCGAACGTACCCGCCGCCCCCACTCACACAGAGCTGCTCCCATACACTTATCATCTGCTCCTGCCCCTGGACTCCGTACCTACCTCCTTTAAAAACATTTCCGAAGCGCCTGAAGAGGGGGACCAGGTTGGATTGTCCTGCTCCTAATCATGTCCGCATACCTTGGAACCGTCAGGGGCAGTTCCACAGTACAGTCCCGGCTCACACCAAGCGCCGCCGTCCTCACAGAGGTCTGGATGAGTTGTGATTAGTCCATGTTTCGCGAAAATCGGCATGAGCTCAAGAAGATGGATCAACATACGTCGACATTTGCCGTACTTGCAAATGTTGGGAGAACAGCAATTTTCCCAGCCCGGAACCGTGCAAGACTCTGTTGAAAAAGTCAGCAATGATCTGCAAGCTCGTGTACAAAGAACGACCAACCTCCTTCTCCGTTTGAGCACAGAGCACTCACGAGAGTGGCGGCGGTGGCGAGGATGGCATAGATGTAGAGCTTCATCGTCGGACTGCAGGTCTGGCTTGACGTGCGAGATGGTGAATATATCTGTCAAGCCGGCGTATTGGCGAGGGAGGCTCTGAAGTTTCTGGAGGAGCGGTAGACGGAAGGGCAGTAGAGAAGGTACATATGAACACTGAGCCCGAAAATGAGCGGCGATGTTTGAGACATGTCTCGAGGTCCAAGCTCGAGAACATGGATGACCATGTCGAAGTGTCTACGTACCGTGCTGTGGCTAATGCTAATGCTGATAATAATACGGAGACAATGTTGGCGCATCGGACGGATTACCGTTCTATCCTTGTCCAAAAGGCTCGTTGGCCTTATTACAAGGGCGCGGGCCAGTAAGGCCTGGAATCCGACCCTGGCGCCTGCAAGTACGCCCAACAGCGGTGATCCATTCCCGGCCGCAGTGCTATCCCACTCTAAATGGTATACCTAAACGTGATGGCCTTGTCTCCCTGCTCACTCAACTCCTCCACCGTGTACCTCAAATGCTCTCCGGCCGCACATCTCCGCTCACGACTGCGATTGGCGCGAGCATACAGCAAACCCAGCAATATCAAGCAACCGCAACCAATCCCCGACGCGCCCAGCTCCATACAGAATCCAAACACAAACTTGGGCGAATCCCGATTGCGGAAGAAGTTGCTGGCAATCGCACCGCCGAACACGGCGAACATGAGGATGAACGGGAGGCCAATGGCTCGCTTGTATTCTCCGGCCAGGTTGTTGGTGGTGAGGGAAATCGCGCATGGGTTGACGGGAAAGATTCCGCAGGTGGCGATGAAGATGCCGGCGTAGGTGCGGTGGGGTCCTCCGCCCGATGCGCAGAGGCCGAAACCCAGAAACGCAAAGACGTAGCAGCCGAGGATGAATGGGATTCGGCTCTTGTAGTGGTCGCAGATGTATGCCATGCCGACGGTGAGAGCCGCCGCGGTGAAGTAGGGCGGCATTGTCATCAGCTGCGCCGTCGTTGTCTTGTAGCCCATTGCTTTGATGCTGGATCAGAGGAGTGAAAGGTCAGCGACACTCGTTTCGTATTTCATCGTCGACGACTTGGCTTGCTTACACTTTGGGCATCGACAAACTGACGCCGTAGACTGTCGCCACGAAACAAATCTGAGTGATCATGAGGAGATAGATCATCGGGTCAGTGAAAGCCGGTTTCGCATATTTCCAGCCTCTTTTGTCGGTTTGCGGTATTCTCATGCCGTTTGACACGCCGTCGTTCATGCCATCGTACTTCAGCCGGTAAGCCACAAAGGCTCTCTCGGCTGGCGTGAGAAACTTGGCCGTTGCTGGGAAATCGTACATGACGCAGTAGGCACCCACGGCAACGACGACGGATATGATGCCTTCGATGATGAACAGCCAGCGCCAGCTTGCGAGCCCAGCTGGAATCGTCGAGTCAGCTCTGCTTTGTGCAACACTGCTTGACTGCGAACATACCAACGCCATCCATATGTTCAATAGCGAACGCAAAGAATCCTCCAACACCCGACGCCAAAGATATGCCAATGAAGAAGTATGCCTGACGGGATTGAACCTAAATCGTTGAGTTCATGTTGGATGGCGCAATGTCGCAGCGGAAACACTCACCTCGTAGCGCGGATACCACATGGTCAGGTAGTAGACCACTCCCGGCACAAGACCTGCTTCCGTCGCTCCCAGGAAGAGTCTTACGGCGATTAGACCATGAAAACCCTGCACAAGACCCGTCAAGGTCGTCTGGATCGTTGCAGTCAGCGATCTGATAGCGCATTGCCCACATTTTGACGTGTAGACGTACCACGACACCCCAAGCGACCATGATGGCCGGCAACCAGATCGACGGTCTGAGTCGCTTCAGCACCACATTGCTGGGAATTTCGAATATCGAGTATCTGCATCGTGGAATGAGCACAAGTGCAAAACAACGTAAAGTGCGCAGCCTCCCATGGAAGAACATACGTGAAGAAGAAAACCGTCATGGCCAAATTGAACTGCGCACCGCTCAAACCCAAATCCTTCTCCATGCCCTGAATCCTTGCATTGCCAATGGCAGTGCGATCCAGGAACGAGAGGAAATTGAGAAGCGCGACCACAGGTAAGAGTCGCAAGTCGATCCGGCGATTGATCTTGCGGATGTCGAGGTCGGCAAAGGACGCCAGAGTCACGTCCGGTCGGCTGATGACATCCTCAACGAGCATGATCTGACTGGCACGCTTCTTGCCGGCGACGTCCACCGATGGAGTCTTAGGACGGGAAGCTAGGCCGCCGGCCTTCTCAGGGTCGTGGTCTGGCGCCAGGCCGCCGGTCTTCTCAGCATCGTAGCCTGGCGAGACTATTGTTGCGTTGCGGCCCGGTTCGATGTCAATATATCTAATGCGAGGCATGTTGGCGGTTGAGGGAAGAGATATGTTGTTGACGTCGAAGCCGAACGGGGCCAAAATCTGCGCACTCGAGGGCCAGCCGTCTTTAAAAGCAGCTCATACACATCTGCGGCGGTGTTGCTTGAGCTGCTGCTCTTTCCTGGTCCGAGACGCCCCCGCTACGATCCGTGACGTGGAACATCGTTGCGAGATCACCGCTCAGGACAAGGTTTTGTCGTTGCCGGTGTGCTGTTCATGTCGAACATGCTGCAGAGACCAATATTGCGCGCACCGGCAGGACAGCAAATTCGGGATTTGCAAGCATGTCAGCACCATTGTGGTCGGACCAAAGAGCTCGGTCCTGTGTTCATGCTACTCCTCCGGGAGCAAATTGACCAGTACAAGGACCGGTCTTGGAGCTGACCGCAGTTTCCCATAAAAATGAGCTCGTCGCCCATTCGCGCAACCCATGCTGTGGGAACGAGGATGACCACGCCAGAAGACCACAGATCGTGGATGTCGTCAATTTCCCGGCAAGGTGACGTTCAAGGACAAGGACGCCGTTTTTTCGAGACCAGGCTGGACCCTTAAAATTCTGTTTCGAGGCATGTCGGGTGCCTGTTCCCTGCCAGCCGCGGACGCCACCGATGTTATTCGGCGATTTAATATGCACCATGTCGAACGGTAGCAATGTTGAACCCAGCGCTGTGCTCATCGCGCCGTAGGTGCGCTGATCTGAGCAGCTTTCAGCGTGATCATCGTGATTGGACGTAGCGGTGTGGCTCATCACGTCCATTCCGTTGGAAGCATATGCAAGGTTGTTCCTAGTAGCAGATCCGGCTCCCACGGGGTTGGGTAGGACGTGTCGAAGAGCGAAACTTACCGACAGATCCGAGCTATGGATCACCCTGGTGTAGAATCGCAAGTAGCGACAATAGATCTTGGCAATGGTTTTTGTTTCAAGGTGAGCATACCGTCGTGCTGGTCCATGTCCGCGTCGCTGCGCGGACCCTTTGATTGTCGCGATGTCTTGCGAGCTCCTGCTTGGCATTGTCAGTCTACTGCTTGAGAAGGCCGTTTACCTTGCATTCAGGCGCAGTAGTTAGTAGTCGGCGACGATTCGGGAGCCGGGAGAGGGTTTGGTCCGAAGACTGGAGATCGAAAAAAGGGTTCCATTGCCAACTCCAAAACACCATCGCTTTCATATTCAAACCGCTCCAAAATCGCAATCCAAAGCGATTGCCTGCACGTCCACTCAAGTCGTCGATTCAGCCCTACCCTCCCATGCAGATCCCGACAAACTCATCCCTACCAATCCCTCCCTCACCGCGAATGTCAAACTCCTCAATCATCGCAGCCAGTTCCTCCTCCTGCAATCCCTCGCCCAACTCCCTCGCCACCCTCCTCAAGTCCTGCAACTCGATTCTGCCCTTGCCATCTGCATCGAATAGCTCAAAAGCCCTCAAAATCTCCTCCCTCGGGTCTCTCGCCAATATTCGCTGTGCTGCCACAGAGGTGAACGCCGCATGACTGAGCAGTAGTCGCGAAGGACCCGAGAACGTCGGTTGTTGTGGTACGGGTGCTTTAGACGTACTTGCTGAAGTCTGCAGTGCGGAAGCGGGCACGCCGTGGGATTGGAGGATTTGTAGGAGTTCGGATTTGGGCACTTCGAAGCCGAGGGCTTTCAGCGCGACTTTGAGTTCGTGGTAGTCGATGTGGGAGTCCTTGTCGAGGTCGAAGAGCGAAAACTGAGAGTCGTCATGTTAGCTTGTGACCCACATGTAGCCTTTCATACTGAAACCACTGCATACAGCTTCGTTTATCTCCTCCCTCTGCTCCTCCGACAACTGCTCCAGCGTTTCCCTTTCCTCGGCTTCTCGCCGTTCCCGCTCCGCACGCTCATGTCTTTCCCGTTCTAAGCGCTGCGCTTCGCGTTGTTGTTGTGTAGCTCCGAGTCCCGCAGGATTCGATTGCTGCGGCGGCGGCACTTGTTGTGATTGTTGTGGGTTGAACGGTGTCTGCGAGGCGTATGGTGTTGTGCCGAAGGTGTTCGCGTTTTGCGCGCCGCCGGTGCCGCGTGTCAGGCCCGAGGTGTATGGTCGCGAAGGGAAAGGTTGATGTGTTGCCATTGTGGAGGGGAGCGGTTAGAGTATTGTACGGAAGAGCCGGTCGCGCGACTGAAGGGCAGAGTGAGGTCCGCGCGGAGGATTGGGAGCGCGTGTCGAGACGAAAGGTGAATGTTGTCGCAAACTGTTGACATTTCGGAGGAGATGGACGCGATGCGCGTTTGGGCAAGCTCGGAAGGAAAGTCTTGCCGGCGTGCTCCTTCACCTCACTCGACCAACTCGATGAACACATTCACCATTTCTTTAATCTTGGAAGCATTTTCGACAAGAGTCCACTCAAAGCTGGTGATGAATGTCTAAGGTATGAACAGATAAAACCCTTCCTAATCCGCAGTCTAATAGGGTATTCCATCCACAATCCCGATCCGAACTCGCTCATATACACAGGGATAGAGATACTTGCCATATTGTCGTGGTTCATCCGATGAATTCATTACCATTACCACATTCGCCCACCGCAAATGGACCTCCTTCACATCATGCCCCGCAAGCGTCACTCCTCGTATGCTCCTCCGATTGCACTGGCTTCCGCTGCGTCCGCGCCATCACCGGCTTTACTCGTGAGTTCCAGCACATCTCTCCCACTATCGGTCCGTCGCTCTGTCGCGATGAAGTTCATGTTGTCGTGGATGTAAAAGCCCACCACTTTCTCGTCGAATGGCTTCGATAGGCTGCAGGGTTGGAGTGAGAAGCGAAGGAGGGTCTGTGAAAGATGGTCAGTCGGCAAAACAACATGGCGGAGCGACGATACGACTCACCTCGAGCACGGCCTTGTTCAGCTCCATCGTCGCAACACCTCGTCCAAGACATCCGAATCGTCCGTAGCCGAAGCACAACTCGACCGTCTCCGTCATGCGCTTGACTCGTGCGACCTCCGCCGCGCCTCCGCCTTGTCGCAACAGCCAACGTTCCGGACGGTACATCTCAACGTCTTTCCCGAAGATCTCCTCTCTTCGCATCATTGCCCAGCTGTTCCAACCAATCTGCACCCCTCCCGGAATGTACTTCTCCACGCCGTCCACATCGATGTGCACGCCTTCATCCGGGACACGCTTGGCAAGCAGACCAGTCACTGGTGGATACATGCGAAGACCTTCCTTGATACAGGCTTGAAGATACGGTAGTCCGCGGGCTTCCTGGTCTTTGATCACAGGGCGAGAAATGCGGCCGGCTTCAATGCCGGCATTGGCTTCAGCGAGAAGACGCTCAAGGATTGGAGGCGAGGTGGTGATGAAGTGCAGGGTAAGTCGGAGTGAGGAAGCGGTCGAATCCGACCCCGCGATGATTTGAGTGAGAGTCTCGGATTCAAGTTCGCCTTGCGTGAGACCTTTGTTGATGAAAGCGCCCAGCATATCCCGACGAACAATGGGTTTGGTGCCGAATCGTTCCCGTACACGAGCTGCTGCGAAACCCATCACACGACCGAGACCGCGTTTGTCAGTCGACTTGGGAAGGGATGCCTTGAGGAGTGGGATCTTCATCAGGTTGGCAAATTCACTGTAGACGCCGAAGACGATGAGCGCTGGGAGCAGCTGAGCAAGATTGGCCAGGTAGCCGTAAGGATCTTCGTCGTTCTCTAGGTAGCCAAAGGGCTCACCGAATGCGATCTTGGAGATTACGTCCAGTGTGAAGAAGGTGCAAATACGAGCGAGATCGAGGATGCGGAACTGATCGTTTTCGGGTCTGTTGAGATATTTCTCTGCGATCAGAGAATGCATCTTGATCAGGGCATCGTCAACGTCCTGTTCGAGATGTGGGTTTTCCCTGCCTGCATAGCCCGGTGCCATGCGGCTGCGAATGTCGGCATGCTTGCGCTCGTCGATGTAGGAGGTGATGTTGTCCCGGTCTGGGTGGAGTTTAAGAGCAGCATACCATGGACCGCGGGTGAATGGAGATCGAACGGCATTCATTCGGCGCATGAGATCCGGATCGGATGTGATGAGCATGTTCGGTGCTATCCGGGCGGTGGATCCTGGTCGAGGAGAACGTTGTCAGTCGGATTGTTCATGACGGCCGTGGCACGACAATTGGGAAGAACTTGGCGATGCAGCACGCGGGTCGTGCGACAAGATCGACGGGAATGGAAAGTAGGACCAATGTAAAGGATGAGATGCTGGAATGGAGTGGGAGGATGTAGCAATGGTCGACCGAGCAAAGTGGTGAAGCATGGAAGACAAGGCGGCAGAGTCGCCAAAATAGGAAATTGCAGACTGACCGAATTGTTGATTGATCTTTGTGAAGCGCAGATTCATCTGTCCACTGCCCTGGGTTCTGAGCAACCATAGACGCGACCATCCAACCGACCAATGACCGCCAAAGTGCGAGAGGGCGGCATGTCGACGGGCCGCCCGTGCAACGATGAGAGCGAAAAGTGCAAATGCCGCAAAGAGTAGAGTGTGAACCATTGCGGCGGGATTCTGCTCTCGCTGGGAAACCAGAGCGAGCAACGAGGATTGGATGTTACTCGTCTTTTCGAGCTGAGTGCAGCAGAGCTGGGAGCTACCTGCTTGTCAGGACCGGATTGCTGGGTCCGGGCTGCCTTTTGTTCTGTGCGAGGGCGTGTCTCAGAGCTGGTTGAGGAGGTGCCCACGGGTGTGAGAAGGAGCGGACAATAGGGTTTGGAGCTGTGTTTCAGTGTAGCAAACGAGTGGAAGCTATGCACGCGGAGGAGTAAAGTGTGTAGGCGTGAGTGAAGGTCGTTTCTGGTTGGAGGTGATGTCGGGCGGAAGTTTGTGATGAGCGTGTGGGCGTCGGTGGGCGGTCGCAACAGGGAGGAGCGTTTGGGAGGAGACTGGGGTGGGTGAATGTGATGGGAATCACGACAGTCAAGGGTGACGAGCAACGCACAGCGCTGCCGGCAGCCGGCAGCCCGCAGCCCGCAGCCTACCTGGACAGCAGCAAGGAATGATGGATAAGCGATGCATCGTCTGAGCGTGTCTCGTTGTGGGAGCGTGTCTCGTTGTGGTGACGGGGCCGTGAACGTGATGGACGAGTGGATCCATGGCAGCAAGGCGAGAGCTCCATGGCTTCGCGGACGAACCGAAGCAGGCGAATAGGTCAGCGCACCGTCCACCCTGCGTCCGAGACTTGTCGTGGATCGCAGAGGACGACCAGACATTACATTATTGGAGAGCGGTGGGCACCTGGAAGGGTCGGCAGCAGTAGCGGTGGAGCTATTGAAAGCATGCCTGTCAACGCAATGCATCCTGCTTGTCGTGTGTGCGTGTGGGTGGGAGCTCCGACTGTCAGCGGATCGCTTATAAGAAGAATCAAGCAAGCGAACCACTGCACCAATCACGGTATACGAGAGAGGAAGGTCTCGATCGGATTGATGACTGCACTCTTCCGTTTCCCATCGTGACTGTAACATTACCTATTACCGTATGATAGGAGCAGAGGAAGAAGGACGTCGGGAGCGGGAAGCAGCCACACGCGGGCGGCAGTTCCTGTTTTCAATGGACCTACGGTAAGATCCATCCCTGCTGCGAAGTCAGCAACAGCAAGCCTGAACTCAAAATTCGACATCATTCTTAAAGACGGGACTGTCATCCACTTACTCCATCAATTCCATCAACTTTGGTGAAATATGCCATCCGCCTCGACAACGCAGGATGAAGACGGAAGAAGGCGCTCTCGAGGTGCCGAGACAGCAACAGAAGCTCCAAGCGAGAAGGATGCACAATCCGCCGCCGCCACCTCGTGGGAGCCCTGTCTCGATCGTCAGCCCACACGAATCGAACCCCCGGTCAACATGCAAGAATTTCATCAAAATGTCCCGCATCTGTACCACCACCGAGGTATAGAGGGGCATCGCCTCTGTGTCCATGCCCAGCTCATCGAAATGTGCATGTGAACAACCACGTACAACAACAAAGTACGTTTGAGACGGGCAAAAGTACCGAGAGCACGGCTGCTTTGCCAGACATTGTGCATATGATGCGGGCGGATCCTTCTTGAGGAAAGACGGGGGGAGCGCGAGCCGCTGAGTTCCGCGTCTTGTTCCGTGTCGTTTCATCCACAACACTTCGTGCCACAGGAAAACCCACCAGACCTTCCTCCATGAAACATTATGACTTGTATCATAAGTCCTTCTCCCATTCATTCTTCACGATCCAATTACGAGCTCGGCTCACAGACACATCCAGTCGACTGCGCTGCGGCCCGCTCACGCTCCATATTTCACCCCACTCAATCGCGCATGCACGATACAATCCAGCTCTTGCCGCTGCACCTAGCCCAGATCGTCCATTTTCGACACGGCTCTTCTTGTTCGTGTGGACAATCTGAAGGGGCAGTCACTTTGCCTTGCGAATTCGGCGGCATCGCCGGTCCCTGGCGCGGACAGAAGGCTGAACTCATGCTTTCAGAAACTTTTTTCCCACATTCAACCTGAGGTTCCGTCTTACTGCGCCGACTTCAATCAAGCCTGCAAAGTGAGCTGTCCTGGAATTGTCGAGCTCATCGAACGGACAGCCTCGCGTTGACCGTGTCATTAACCACGAACCGCCATCGACTCAATTTGCCGTGACCGATCCGTACAACGGAGATGCCGCGACCGTGCATATACATCTAACAACCAAGGACAATCGACATCGATTCCCTTCCCGGTGTACGAGGTGCTTCGAGAGCACATCAAGCCCGCAAGCCACCACGTGTGATTGGCACCAAAAATTCCCGTCAGCCACCTACACGTATCAGACGCCTTTGTTCTTGGTCTTCCGAAAAAGCCACCACGGAAGAGTTGACGCCTCGGATCAGTGAACCCTTGAGTTATCACCCGCATCAATCAGCGGCGACAAAAACCCGTATGGAAGCGACGATGGACCCTATGGCCCCACCAAACGATTTAGCCACCACCACTACCTCGACCACCGTCAAACCCACGGACTCACCCCTGTCAGGCCCTACGCCAGAAGGAGCAGCTCAAGCCCAACGAGAAGCCATTGATAGAGAACTGCTAGCAAAGCTTCAGAGCCATCATGACTTTGTAAGAAGTGTCGGAGTGGAAGAGGAGAGTGCGGGACTGTTTGGATTGAGCAAGGCTGATCCTGCCGATTGCTCTACGACGAACACTACTTCTGAGACTCGTATCTCGGATGGCGAGAATGCTGAAGCTGTTCGCGTCGGTGTAACTGAGGCGGTAGCTGGGACTGTCGCAGCTCCGACCGCGAGCTCCGTTCCTGCCGAGACTGCAACACAGCCCTCAACGTCTGTCACAGCTCCTCCACCCACCGAAACGAAGGCATCGACCAAGGGTAAGGGCAAAGTGACCGCCACAAGCAACAGTTATCACGCCCAGCAGTCATCGTTCTCCTTCTCGGGCGCCGCCACCACGTTTGAACCTACTGCGACTGCTCACCACCCGGAAATGATGGACACTGCTCTCGACAACGGGTCTGCGTATGGCTTTAGTGGCACCGGTCAAGGAGGTCCTGTCTTGGATTCGAGTCCTCATCAGAGCCATTACGATGGACAGCAGAATCCACTGGATGGTCAATTGGCAGAAGAGCAGACTCTGGAACCGGATGTAAGTTATTGACCCTGCAAAGTGTTTCATCTGTTGGCGCCGGGACTCTGTGGGCGACATGTCAGCGTATATGTCGATCCATTGACCAGACCGAACGGTCTCTTGACGCACTGACCACATCCAAGCTGACCCTCTTTCGAACCCCTAGGAAGACGACTCTGACTCTGCGCTCGGTAGCGATGCTGCCAGTGTAACGACATCACTCAGCGAGTCAATATACAACTACCGTCGCGAACATGGCCGAACATATCACGCCTACAAAGACGGCAAATACATCTTTCCCAATGATGAGCGGGAAGCCGACCGTCTCGACCTGCAACACCACCTTCTCCGCATCACCTACGCCAACAAACTCTACTTCTCGCCTTTGGACAATCCTCGCAGGTGTCTGGACGTGGGTACAGGGACAGGAATTTGGGCGGTGGATTTTGCAGACGAACATCCCGAGTGTGAGGTCGTGGGCATCGATTTGTCGCCTGGACAGCCAAGCTTGGTGCCGCCGAATTTGAAATTCATCATAGATGATGCGGAGGATGCATGGCTGTATCCAGAGAAGTTCGACTTTATTCACGCGAGGTTGATGAGCGGCTGTTTTTCGGACTGGCCGGAGTTCATACGACAAGCTTACGAGTGAGTTCCTGACCTATCCAATTTCCGCAAGTCAATCTACTGACATCTCTCTCCCCAACAGAAACCTCGAACCCGGCGGCTGGCTCGAACTGCAAGACTACGGCCTCCCCGTGCGCTCCGCCGACAACACCCACCTCGGCACCTCCGTGTACGAATGGGGCCAACTCCTCTGTCAAGCCTCTCTCAAACTCGGCCGTCCGCTCGGCAGCGACGCCTCGGAGTATTTCACAACCTACATGCAGTCCGCAGGTTTCGTCGACATCCAAGTGAAAATGTTCATGTGGCCGACCAACTCGTGGCCGAAAGACCCGTACATGAAAGAGCTGGGACGGTGGAATCAAGTCAACATTACTGAAGGGTTGGAGGCGTTTTGTTTGGCGTTGTTGACGAGGGGACTGGGGTGGAAGAAGGAGGAGGTGGATGTCCTTGTTGCGAAGACGGCGAGGGATTTGAAGGATCGTAGGATTCATGCGTATTTTCCTATGCCGGTGGTTTATGGGCGGAAACCGAGGGAGGGAGAGGTTTGGTAGGGAATAGGGAAGGGGAAAGGGAAACATTAGAGGGACGGACGAGAATGCTTCATGCACGGAGTATTGCTCCGCATTTCACAACGGGTTTACGCCATGGAACGACGAGATTTGCGTTGGAATCGATGAGCGTCTTACCATGCCATGTCCATGATTGCACCAAGCAAACTGCCTGACGAAGACATTCGATACCAATGTAATGGGCCAGGCGAGGTTGAAGGCTCACGCCACGGAGTTGTCATCGGCGATAAGAGGTACCTCGTGACCTTGATGGCGTACCGATAAGGAATCGCAGGGCAATCTGTCTTGATCTCTTCAGTGGTAAGGTAAAGTAGGTATGCTTGCCGAGAAGACAAGCGTCCTGATCAGTCTCGCCACACTTAAAAAGACTGCTTTCATCGGGAAATAAGACAGTGAGTGAATTGTCATAATCCCCGTGTGTTTTGTCGTCGTCACCATGAAGGCGCAAGTGAATCATAGCACTAGAAGCTTCCTGGCACGTGCACTCTGCTGACTCCGCCTCCTCCCAGCCCGCCTCCCGCCTCCCGCCTCCCGCCTCCGACCGTCGCTCTTGCTTGACCTGAACATCGCTGCCTCTGTCCAACCTTCTCTCTTACATTCCACTCCTCACCACCGACATCCACCTTTGCAACACTTCCACCACACTCGCGCACCACACAATCATCTCATACAACACACCACACACTCACAACACACCGCACAACCGCAAACATGCAGATCTTCGTCAAGACCTGTGAGTATTACCCCGCTTCACCGGTATCGCCACCTTGTCTCAAGGCGGCGCGGTCATCTCCCACCACACGCGCACCTACTGACATCTATCACAGTGACTGGAAAGACCATCACCCTTGAGGTTGAGTCCTCGGATACCATCGACAATGTGAAGAGCAAGATCCAGGACAAGGAGGGCATTCCTCCAGACCAGCAGCGCCTCATCTTCGCCGGCAAGCAACTTGAGGATGGGCGCACCCTCAGCGACTACAACATCCAGAAGGAGTCCACTCTCCACTTGGTGCTCCGCCTCCGTGGTGGTATGCAGATCTTCGTCAAGACCCTCACTGGCAAGACGATCACCTTGGAGGTGGAGTCGTCGGACACCATCGACAATGTCAAGTCGAAGATCCAGGACAAGGAGGGCATTCCCCCAGACCAACAGCGATTGATCTTCGCCGCGGCCGCACGCTCTCCGACTACAACATTCAGAAGGAGTCCACGCTTCATCTCGTCCTCCGCCTTCGTGGTGGTATGCAAATCTTCGTCAAGACACTCACCGGCAAGACTATCACACTCGAAGTGGAGTCATCAGACACAATCGACAACGTGAAGTCGAAGATCCAAGACAAGGAGGGTATCCCACCGGACCAACAGCGCCTCATCTTCGCCGGCAAGCAGCTTGAGGACGGCCGAACGCTTTCTGACTACAACATTCAGAAGGAGAGCACCCTGCACTTGGTGCTCCGTCTGCGTGGAGGACAGTAGATCATGCGAACAAAAGCGTGATTGAAAAGGGAATGGTGTTTTGGTTTTGCGATTATCATCAGGTTTACGAATCACGAGAGAGGATCAGCGAGAGAGTGCTGATCTGAGGATGCAAAGGAGTGCATAGATACGACGAATTCCAGCGGCCTCGCGCCTTGAGCTGTGCATGTTTCTCATTTCACTTGCCTTTCCATCCGCCTGTTGAATGTCATCGTTGTCGAGACTGGGAATGGTCGTTGTTCGCCCGATTGAAGCCGCTCTAAGGTAACAGTGCTGGTCTAACAATCCGGCACAAACACGCTCCCCACATAGCCCGAGAAACAGATTGCGCTACCATGAACCCAAGACTAATGCGCTGCGACCAGCGATTCTCTTGATGCGAGCCATGGTCGAGCATCAGGCGGTCTGACTTTGGTCCACCATGAGCTCACTCATTTGGCGGGGTATTTAACGCCTCAGGCACATTTGCCCGCTCTTTGACTTTCTTTCACGACCACGGAAACTGTCCTTTCTTTCTATTCACCTTCCGGCCTCATTTGTGCCCGCTTCGCTTTGATAACACGTAGCTACCCGCTCGTGTTAGTCATGTCTGCTGTCGGAGTCGGTTGAAGTGCATCACCTTTGGTTCACCAACGACACTGCATTCATCAACCTGCCTACCTTGCCATCTCGAAGAGCTCTCGAGCTCGCGATCAACCGCCTGACTTGAAGGACAGGGATTTGCAGAACTGGTCGCCTACTCATGCCTCCCGTGGCAGTGGGATTTCATCTCAAATTCGAGCTGTATCCCACTCCGGCAAACACGTCCTCCGGCGCAAACACGAACTCAGAAGCATATCTGACAACTGAGCAAGACTGTTTCCTACCTCCTCCCGGAACGGATATCTTCAAGGCGGATCTTCCGGCGCATCAAGTGGGGATTTGGAAGAGGAGCGAGGACAAGGCGGAGGACAAGGAGACAGCGCGGGATAACTTTGCAGCAATCGGTCTACAGGGCTGGAAGCAGAAAGATCACCCCGGGGCGAAGGACAAGAAGCTCAGCTCGCTGCACCTCAGTCTACCGCTCGCACCTCCGCGACCTCAAACTCCAGAACTCAAATCATCCTCGCATGGTGATGCACTGCTGCTACCTGAGCGAAGTCTGAACCTCCGAAGAGACGTGTTCCCTTCGACACCACCTCGTCGGGCAGTCTTATCGAACGACGCGGCGGCAAGCGATTGGAGGTACGGAAAGGTCGAGATCGAAAGCATCGATATGGAGAGCATCAATGGGAAAGGCAAGAGCGGCGTAGGAGGGAACGGAGGCGGACCCCTGGTGCAGACAAAAGCAGTGTACAGACCGTCCGATCCGAAGACAACGGATGTGGGATGGGGAGTGGTGCATCTGTATCGAGGTGAGGAGGAAAGTGCTGGGTTGGAGGGCGGGACAAACCTCACCGACGGTGAGGATTTCAACCTGGAGGATTGCACGACCTTGTGCATTCTCGCGGTGCCCTCGTGGATGATGCCCTCAGATCTCCTCGGCTTCGTGGGTGATCAGGCTCGAGAGGATATCTCCCACTTCCGCCTAATTCGAACCGGACGCGCGAACAAGTACCTGGTATTGATGAAGTTCCGCTCGGCCAAGCGCGCTCGCGAGTGGCAGAAAGCTTACAATGGCCGTCTTTTCAGCTCGGCGGAACCGGAGAATTGTCATGTCGTCTTCATCAAGTCGGTCGAATTCGCTACTGGCGAAGACGACGTCAATGGATCCGTCGCTGACAAGAGCTCGGCTAACTTCCCGCACAACACGCACGATCCGTTCACCACAGTTACAACATCCAATCGCTCTAACAAATCTCTATCGAGCACGACAAAACCTCTCGCTCCTCCTCCGCCCAATCTGCTTGAGCTGCCGACATGTCCCGTTTGCCTCGAGCGTATGGATGAGACTACGGGACTATTGACCATTCTCTGCCAACACGTCTTCCACTGCGCATGCTTGGAGAAGTGGCGCGGATCGGGCTGTCCTGTCTGTCGGTACACTCACTCTCCTTCATACACCTTTCCCTTCCCACGCCCGGACTCCTCCACCGACCTCACTCACAGCGATCCCGCACCGCTATGTTCCACATGCGGTCAAGAGAACAACTTATGGATATGTTTGATATGCGGCAACATCGGCTGTGGCCGCTATGACTCTGCCCATGCTTTCGCACACTACGAGTCGACCTCTCACTGTTATGCTATGGACATCAACACCCAGCACGTATGGGACTACGCCGGAGATGGCTACGTCCACCGCCTGATTCAGTCGAAACCAACGCCGGACTCCACAACATCCGCAACCATTCCTCTCGCATCTCGCCGTCACGAGAATGAAGCTTTCCGCTCCGAGCCATCCGACTCAGTCCCAAGAGAGAAGATGGAGTCCATGGCCGCCGAGTACACCTATCTCCTCACAAGCCAACTGGAAGGCCAGAGGCGCTACTTTGAAGAACAAGTCGAGCGCGCAATGCTCAAGTCGCACGCCGCCTCCGCTCTCGCCGAGAAAGCCGCCGCGAGCGCTGCTGCTGCGCAAACCGCCGCTGAAACCGCCATCGCCGAGCGCGGCGAAATGGAACAAGTCCTCTCCCAAGTTCGCAAAGGTGCCGAAAAAGCCGAAGCCGCGCGCGCGAAATTCGAAACACTGGCGCGAGGACTGGGCAAGCAAGTCCAGGAAGAGAAAGTCGTGAGCGAGGGTTTGATGGAACGGGTCAAAGCGTTGCAAGGACAGGTGGAAGGGTTGAAAGTTGAGGTGGAGAAGCAGAAGCTGGCGAAGGTGGAGTGTGAAGAGTTGAATAAGGATTTGACGGCGTACATTGAGGGAGCGGAGAAGGTGAGGATGTTGGAGGAGGCGGGAGAGGAGATTGGTGAGGTTGGAGTGGTCAAAGGGAAGGGTAAGGGAAGGAAGAAGAAGTGAAATTCAAGGCATTGGGTTGGCGTTCTTGGTGACAGGCACAGGATATACCCACCTCTTGACGCGAGGGTGTTATGAGACGACGATGCAACGAAGTCAAGATAACATTCGATAATCGAGTCAAATTGGTATCTGAACTGCCTCACTATCGCGGGAAAATGGTATCTAAGCGAACTCCCTATTCCGCCAAAAGTCCAGAAAACACCTCGCCCAATAAAGTCCGCCGAGAAAAGCACGAGGACTCCTGAACCCCAAAGGCGAAACCCCAACTCCAGCGCATTCCCTCCCGTCGTCCTGCGAGGCCGTCAAATTAATTCGTAGATCGTGAGCGCCTGCCTGCATCCTGATCTTCACTGGCAAGAAAGAAGTCCTTCAATAGTCGACCCCAACAACGTCGCTAATCAGTCCCATCATGGCCGTGACCTTCTCCTCCTCCAATCTCCTCCCCATAATCTGCAGTCCGACCGGCGCATCCTTGTATTCTTCCGGTCCGACGTAGTTCTCCATGACCTCCCCATCGCCATCGAACATCGGCGTCCACTCATCATCACCATGGTCCACTCGATCCCTCTCCGGACAGACCTTCGTCACCGGAAACACGCCCGTGCTCAAATCCAGCACCGCCCCGATCGCCGCATAATTCGAAGCTTTCGCACATCCATGTCGGATCGCGGGGAAGTGGAATCCAGGACTGATCAGCGCGTCCATGGGTCTTCCTGTACTGGATACGATTTCCGTCGCGTTCCAGCGATCGAGCCAGTCTTCTGCGACTCGGTCGCGTTCCGCTTGCGCTGACCAGGTTTCCGACACGGTCAGAGCGGGTCGTTTGGTCGGCGAGCTGAGCCAGGCGGGGAAGGGTTCGTTGCTGGCGGATAAATCGGAGCGGAACTCGGCTCCACCGTCGGCGTTGAAGAAGGCGTCTATCACGTCGCGAGCAGCGGGCATTTCGACCGGGGTGAAGTCGATGCAGACGTGTCCGGCGGCGGTCAATTTTTTGCGTACGAGGTCCATTGCGCGGCGGTGCGGGGGAGTGGGAGCCGCGTCTCCGTCGCAGGTGGCGAAGCCGAAACAGAGGACGGAGGGGAGGTGTTCCTCTTCGACGCGCCACGGGATGGGAAGACATTGCGTGTCGCGGATCCAGGGTTTGGACGACAGCACAGAGGCCATGAATAGGCGTATGTCGGCTGCGGAGCGACACATGGGACCCGCGACGGAGCGCACGGCTTCCTGGCCTCGCATGGTGGCTTCGACGCCGCGCATGGGGATGCGGCCGTGGGAAGGTCGGAGACCGTAGAGGCCTGTGAGAAGACATGGGTGGCGAATGGAGCCGCCGATGTCGGTGCCCACGCCGAGATGACTTCCGCCGAAGGCGACGAGGGCGGATTCGCCGCCGGATGAGCCGCCGGGGGTCCAGGAGCGGTTGAGAGGGTGGAGGGTCGTGCCGAAGATTTTGTTGGAGGTTTCGCCGGAGAGGATGGTGGTGGGGATGTTGGTTTTGGCGTAGATGATTGCGCCGGAGGAGAGGAGGGAGGCTACGAGGTGGGAGGGGTAGGCGGGGAGGGAGGGGACGCGGGAGGTGTAGCCTAGAGTGGTGTCGAGACCTGGGATGTTGAATTGGTCTTTGAGACTGTGGTGGCGTTAGTGAACAGTCCTTCCGATGGCGATGGACGTCGAGGTCTCACCTAATTGGCAACCCGTGGAGAGGTCCCAGAGGCTTGCCTGCCGCGAAATGTTCATCGAGTTCTCGCGCTCGGATGAGAGCGTCCTCGAAGCAAATCTCGGTCAAGCAGTTCACCAATTGCTGTGCCACAGCGGCTCGTTTACACACCGCCCGGGTGACCTCCACGGCCGACCATTTCCCTGCGGCCACATTCTTCACCACATCCGAAGCCGTCGCTCCCGTGATTTTCAATTCGCGCTTCGTGAAGAAGCCCGAAGTGGCGGGAAACTCAATCACACTCTCCGCCTCCTCCCATTTCTTCACCAGCGACCGTGGAATCCTCCATTCTTTGGGGATTTTCGCCCTGCGTTCGACTTTCTTCTGAGTTGCGAGGAGTTGCCATTGTTCAAAGGTGAGTCCGCCCATTCCTATTCTCGGGTTTTGAGGCCGAGAATGTGTGGATTGGGAGGTCTGCCCGAGAAGAGCAGTGGATGTTGGAATGGAATGGAAGATGGAGAAGACGGAGAAAGGAAAAGGATTGGAAATGAAATGAAAGATGCCCGTATCAGACAGAGCCTACCGTGCATAGGCCCGTTTTCGACGCCTCCACAATCAGATTCACTACCCAACGGAATTCTTTAGATAGCGTCTTTGTCCAAGCAAACCCCCTGCTTGGCATTGGAGAGGAGAAGAATAGCCCATGGCCGAGGCCTCTCACATCCGTCTGGCTTATCGTGGGGTCATGATCATCAGAAGGTGATTTGTGGTGATGGCTCCCCGTAGTATCTGCGACGGCGTGTGAGTGTCCATGTTATTTGGACCGGTGAGATGAGATTGTGGGAGAGGAATGTGTCCGGCGGGAAATTAAGTGGAGTGTACTACCATGGATGGCTTGATAAAAGTAAGGGAGGGAAGAAGTGAAAAGAAGGGAAGGGTCGTTATCGCCAGAGCTTGGGAAATCCTTATCTTCGCGCTATGTGCAGTTCAATTAGCAAGAGGTGCCGGCGCTAGTTATTTAGCGCGCCTGGTATCGAGGATCACATTTCCGAATGCGGAAGGCTCTCGTGTGCGAGTGCGATGCGCTGCCTCTCCCTCATATCTACAGGCATAGAAGCATTCATTCAGAGACGCCAATGCATACTGCAGCCGATCTGCCCGCGAAACAGCATCACTGGAACATGTCTACCACGAACGCTTCCACCAGTTTTGACGCAAGCTGCTATAGTTCTTCGACACAAACTGCTATAGTTCTTCGACGCAAACTGCTATAGTTCTTCGACACGTGGTCAGCCTTACACTATATCCGGCCCGACACGTCAAACAGTTGCCAACGCACATTTGCCGCGATGCCAGAGGTGTAGAACAGCAGGTGAACTATGCGATCGTGTCAAGAAGCGGACTTGCATGGATGTTTGGACTTCGGCGTTGTGTGATACTGTGAGATTCACCCATGAACGTTGCCTGGTAGGAGGTGGAAAGCAGAATGGAAGCCTCTCGCGCAGTGCTTTTCTTCACTGAGTTTCAATGAGGATTATCGTGGCGCAGATAATTTGATCGAGTGATGGGAGAGCGCACGAAGTGAAGCTCCACGAAAGTCCATATCGTCCGTGGCCGGATGTTAACTGCCACGAAATCGGACCCATTCACGGCCGTGACCAAGAGTGATCTGGGTGCTGGAGCCGACGTGGTGGGGGAGTGATGACCCACAGACATGCCGTTTGTAGATTGGCTCTCACCTGTCTCGTTCATAGCGGTGGGAGCATGAACGTTCTTGTCCAATCGATGCGTACGGTGCAAGTTTCTTCAAGATATTGTGACATCACGATCTTTACAGCTCCTCCTGTGAGCTGCTCTCGAGCATTTGTTAGTCTCTCGCCTACTTGCATGCCGTCGCGGCAGACGATGCAAGTCCAAGACGCCTTGCGATGAAAGGAAACCACTGTCCTCTTCATAGAGATTGCCGTAGAAGTCAGCTGGAGACCCGTGATATGAGCACTTCTCGCGGTCTCCTCTGACCTTCGACGGTCCGGTCTCACACCGCTTAACTTGCATAAGTAGCGTATTCACATGGCCGTCGTGTTCTCGCCCGCGGACCAGGATGGCATGTCTTGAAGAAAGTGGACCTCCTGCCAGCGAGTTGGTACATGGGTACTTGTGTGTAATGGGCGGATGACGTTGTGCTCTCGAGTCAAAGTCAGCCTTGCCAGCTCGTGGCCAGCAGTTGATGCTGTTCGAAGCGCAACCGAAATCTTACATAGTTAGCACGATGAGCGCAGATTCCAGCGTATCTTGAGCCTCGAGGGTCTGCTTGAGGACGCGGACGAAGTCGTGCGACCGACAACACCGGCGACGGCATGCGGGCAGCGTGCATATGGTTCCGGCGTGGCCTTGTCCTTGCAGCGACTCGGAGCAAATGAGCGCGTGCCACAAAGCTCGCGTGTTCATGCGTCGTCGGCCCAGAACCTTCGAGCTAAGGTACGAAAGTGTACTTTGCAGGCATGAGGAGCTGAGATGTTGTTCAGGTTCGACATCGTCGATCGTGACCGGAAGGAGGCGGAAGCTGTATTGTCGACCATTGATCCCTTTCATGGCATTTGTACTGATCAGGGCATGAAAGCGTCGTCGCAAAACATGGACATGTACAGTATGCGATTGTCGCAGTGGAGAGAAAGGGAGAGCGCGATCGGACAAGTTGACAACATCCAGCATGCCTTGGCGGACGGGAATGGACGGGAGACGGGCCGAATTTTACAACGCATCAACCGCACCGCTCTCCAGAAGTGGCCACGACATCGACATCGACATGAATGCGGGCGAGCTACTGTAGCCACAGCACACCCTTCACCATCATCATAACCACGCACAGCGCTGTCTCCCTCCATCGAGATGGCCCACCCACACGCGGCGAGGAGATCAAGATGGCGGGTGGCATCGTCCCACGACAGCATGCACTCATATCGCGTGCGAACCACGGTACGTTCGTCACGGGAAGCTTTTTGTGTACGGTGAAGTACGAGGGTCGGTCCTGGTATACATCCTGCAACAAGCGCGCTTCACAGTAGTGCCGCACCAGGTCCTGCGCCTTTTGACGTGGTCAGGCTCTGCAGTAGCATCTCCCTGGTGCTCGCGCTATCGAGGTGCCCCGACCTACCGGCGCTGGCATCAGCGTTCACGAGAGACTCTCACTGGATCACTGCAGACCCGGCTAGCAGTGCGGAGCAGGACTGTTCCTCGTTCATGCCAGGCACGTGTGCGGTGTGCCCTGCTCCCGGGGCGGAGATCCGCCGTTGCTGTATCCATGTCGAGTCCTTTTCTTATCCACATTTTCTCTGGCAGAAACGACCGCCAGCACATCAATCGATGGACCCCTTCTACTTCGAGCTTTCTACCTCCTCTTTCACCCTCCAGCACACACTGCACTACCGTTGCATTGCTGCCGCTCATCACATCATCGCTCGTGGCTCTCGACCATTCCCATGCCATCGGCGCGGGCAGCCATGCTGCGTTGGGTAGAAATCCACCCGATCCAATGGTGATTTTGCCGGGTGAGCTATCACTACCGTTCATTTCTCTCCTACGATTTCTTTATTGGACGCTTTGCACATTTTCTTGTTGCTTCCTAATCTCCTCGTATTCTCTTCTCTGCAAGTGTTATATCTGCTTCTCGAAAAAGAGCATAGAAGGAGCTACACTTCCAGTCGATCAGTGTCGATCGGCCTCCCACTGCTTCTGCATTCCCGTTGTCGTCCTGCATACCGTCTATCAATAAACCTCGCGCCGCAACCTCACTTCATCCCTACCGACCCTCGGACCCGCCCCCCTCTGCGGTGCAACAACGACCACGAGAACACCCTCACGCACCTCGACGGTATAAGCCAAATCCCACCGCCAGGTGGACCAGACATTCTCCCATCATACGCCCCTCTCCCGCCAGCCACAACCGTTGTCGACACACCAAACATTACGCAAGTCTGTCAAAAATGTTCTACACCATGTACCTGTCAAGTATGCCTCTCCGTCCGAATGCACTCAGACCCGCATGAGAGAGACCTTGCGAGTCCAAATTGTTCTAACGTTCTTTGACAGGCGTGTGTCAACGCCGCCACTGGCCGTCTCCACACTACACTCCAACCATGACTTCCTCCGGCCTCTACCACTGCAAAGTCCGCGTCAACAATCGAGAGTACACGACAGAAGTTCCATACGCCTCCGCATCCCTCGCCCGCGATGGAGCCGCGCAAAAGGCCTACATGATCTGCCGCAACTTCTCCGTCAACGATGGGATGGTTCCCGGGACCAGACCCGGGCAAAACTTGTTCGCCGTATCGAAAGGTGCGGCAGTACAAGGACTGCCCGTGGCCATTGGTAGCGGAAGGAGAGGTGTCAGGAACAGTGGCTCTGAGAGGGAGAGTTGGGACGGAGGGAGTACGACCGAAGGCAGCAGTGGCAGTGGCGGGGACAGTCCGAGGAGTGTGGGCAGTGGGTATGAAGGCATGGTGAGCCCGACCATACCGTCGAAGGGCCAGGGTAGACGGAGAGGAGGAGAGCCGGATGGATATGTTTGTTACTGTAGACGGGGCACGGTGAGGGCGTATGGACGATGTGGCTGGTGTTTGAGGGAGAATGGATGGGCTTGAGAGTTGTTGACTGAGGATTTGTTTTTTTTTTCCGGGCGCATTGTTGGTGGTATTGAGAGGGTGCCGCGAGGCATTTTGTTAAAAGTACTTCTGTGGCACGATGGCGGCGATTGTTCGGGTAATGACTGATGACTTGCGATGGCACGGGTACAGGATGGAGTTGGGATTAGATATTGAGCAATCGATGTGGTTAATGACTCTCAGTTACGCGCGACGCGTTGAGGACGCTGCAAACGCAAACGACGGCAAATTGTATTAGAACACGAATCGTGGTTGCGTGGCCGCTCTTGAGGAATGTCATCGACCTGAGATGTCGAAAACTTTCGATACCGCTAGCTGATATTGACCTAAATGAAGCTGGACGAGCCGACACTCCGTACTCCGTTCAAACTGCCGCTAAGCTTTGCAGTTTTCGCCGGAGCACTGCGTTTGCTCAAATATGTAGCCCGAAGGGCTATCTATAATAGTGCGATAGAGAGTAGCAAGAGTAGAGACTTCTTTTTCCAGGGGGAGACCCCCTAGGACCCCCCTTTGCCTGCCGGCGGCTCGTCCTTCGAAAGACAGAGCGGAATTACGTGCGCGTAAAGTCACGTTACTAGTACTTTTTTCAACTTTGGCTGTGAGCCAATCAAACCTTAATCGGTTTTTTAAAAAGCAGTCAACTATTATAGGCCCTTCGGGCCAATCATGACTCTCCCTTCAAATTGAGCGCTCTGTGACTTGACTTTCTCATCTCCATCAAGAAGACATCAAGCATGATTCAACGCGTCCCGCCATGATCCACCATCTGCGGTCGCTTGGAAGCGATATCACCTCAGGCTGCCGAGCATCGGTATTTGCTTGTTTGGCAGCAAAGCCCGAGTCGCCAATGCAATGGCCACCTCTTTCGCCGCGCTGCAGCAAAGGAGGAGGTTCGGTGAACTTTCTCCGTTGTCCTAGTAGTCGAGCAGACGCAATGGCAAATGCCACAGCAAAGCTGGTAATGTCCACTGACAGCTGCTCGACACGAGGTACACTGGATACCTTATGGACCCGGCTCGAGGCGGCGTATGAACAGTGGACCTCAGTCTCGGTGCAGTATACCCCGCGCTCCACGTCAGTGTGGGCATTGTGGGGTGAATCGCAAACAGGCAGAACGGAAAATAGTTGAAGCGGAACCTCGCCCTCAATCCAACACTCTCTGCAACTTTTTCCGCGCATCTCTCAACAACGCTCAGTCTCCTCGCACCCAGCTTGATCGCTCTCCTACCGTTCAAGCAATTCCCTCCCGCGAAAATCCACTCACCATGTCTCTCCAAAAGCTCTCCGACAACCGCGCCGTGCAAATGCTCTCCGCAGCAGCAGCAGGCAAATACGGCGTCCTCGGAATCGTCGCCTACAACCTCGAGACCATCGTCGCCATAATCCGCGCCGCCGAAGCGAAACGTTCTCCCGTCCAGATCCTACTCTTTCCCTGGGCATTGCAGTACTCGCCACTATTCATCGATCTCGCCGCCAATGCCGCACGCAAAGCTTCCGTGCCCGTGACGGTACACATGGACCACGCACAAGATCCTGAGATCATCAAGGCGGCTGCTAAGATTCAAGCGGCGGACGGAACCCCGGCGTTTGATAGTATCATGGTGGATATGTCGCATTATGAGAAAGAGGAGAATTTGGCCAAGACGAAAGAGTTGGTTGCGTTGTGTCATGAGAGAGGCATTGCTACGGAAGCGGAGCCGGGAAGGATTGAGGGTGGAGAGGATGGTGTACAGGACACTGCGGAGTTGGAGGGTATGATGACTACAGAAGAGGAGATTGACGAGTTTGTGGCTACGGGTATTGACTTTTTGGCACCGGCGTTTGGCAATATGCATGGAGATTATCATGGGGTGCACAACATTCACTTGGACTACGACAGGTTCGTGGCTTGTACTTTCGAAGGGCTTTGCCAGCTTGGATCTTGCTAACGTATGCCAACAACAGGCTAGAAATGATCCAGAAGAAGGCCGCTGGCAGAGTGACGGTCGTTCTGCACGGCACGAACGAGTTCCCAAAAGACATCATGGCCAAGTGCATCGAGCGAGGCGTGACGCGAGTGAATGTCAACAAGCTGGTTCTCTCAGACTACAATGCATATGTGGACGAGTATACGGGCAAAGTGCCTTTGACGCAGTTGATGGAGAAGGGCACGGATTTGATTCAAAAGCAGACGGAGGAGTGGATGGATGCCATTGGAAGCACAGGGAAAGCGTAGATACAGCATGGTCTGACCGAGCATCATGAACGTTGACGAAAGACGTGCTTCGCAGATTCGTGAAGCTCATGAATAGCATGAATAGATCCAGTCAAGCCGTCTACATTTTCTTTCCCTCTCTTTCGGAGCACTAGCACGACTTACGATCAAGTTTTGTTTCATGATATGCAAAAGACACGGATCCTATTACCGGCGAAGACACACTGAAATTTCGATTGACAAACTTCATTCCTGTACAATCTTGCTACAGTTTACCTTCTCTCACTTCTTCAAGCTCGCCGCAAAATCCTCCACAGCACCCAAAAACCCTTGATCGGGATGAAATCCCAAACTCAACGCCCTACTCACATCAAAGCAATTCGGCCAACTCGTCAACACAGCCTCAATCTCGGGACTCATCTTCTCCCTCTTCACCAACGCCACCGCCTCATCTCCCCCCACCGTCCTCAACGCCTCCAGCATCTCCTTGACCGTGGCCGTGATACCCGGCAACATGACCTGCCTGATATGCGACGGCAGCGCATCCCTTGGCAGGGTCAAGACGTGCAGCAAATTCTTGCCGATCGTCTTGGGCGAGCACAGCCAGGATTTGAAGTCGTCTTCGCAGGGGAGGAGAGACGCTTTGCCCTGCAGTGGTTCGCGGATGATGCCTGACATCCAGCTGCTCGCCGCTTGGGTCGGTTTGCCCGGACGCACGGAGATGGTGGGGAAGCGGAGGGACCAGCCGTTGATGAAGCCGCGGCGGGTGTAGTCGTTGATCAGGTACTCGATCACTGCTTTCTGGCAGCCGTAGCTTCCTTCTGGTGTGGGGACGGTGGAGTCAGACGGTAACTCTGGTAATGGCTGGCCGTAAATCGCGGTGGAAGAGGCGTAGATGACCCGCACGCCGGGACAGGTGGCTCGGATGGCTTCCAGCAAGCGGAGAGTGGAGTGGAGGTTCACTTTCATGCCGAGATCAAAGTCCGCCTCGGAACCGGCGGACATGATGCCGTGGAAGACGTAGATGGCGTCCAGGTCTGCGGAGAGTCCGGCATTAGGAGTCTCGTAGTAGTCGGCTTTGAGGGTGGTGGCGTTGGCTTTGTTGGAGGCCGCGGCGGGAATGGGCGGGTCGAAGATGTCGGCGAGGATTACGGTGTGGTTGTCGTTGAGGAGTAGTTCGGCGAGGAGTTGGCCCACGAGGCCGCCGGCTCCAGTGATGAGAATCTTCATGTTGCGTTGTGGTAGACAGAGGGCGACTGAGGAGGGTGAGTTGTTCTTGAGTCTTGCTGGGATGAGAAAGCGCAGGAGAGAGGCTATGTGAGAAAGGAAGTTGAGAGGAGTGCTACTGGAAAGGTGATGACTGTTGAGACGTGCCTCTTACCGATTGATGAGGCTCATCAATGTATTGAATCGAGCTCGACTTAATTGTAGCCGAAGTGGAGTCGGTTGCCGTCGGTGTTTGACGTTGATCGGAGGGGAAGATCGGCGGAGGAGATCCGACTCCAAGCTGCCCCGTCTCGGGGTATATTCAACATCACTTCTATGGGTCGACATGCACATGGTATGCAGGTACAATTCAACAGACTTGTTGAATGTTGCCGACAGTCGAACAGCAGATCATAGGCAAGACGTTACGGCAACAGAAATGGTACGCAGGGACAACAACTCACCAATGCAAAGTGGTACGTTGTATCTGAATCTGAACTTGACAACGCTCGTAATCGCTTGAGGCGCTCGCATGCGAGAGCATACAACTGACTGATGCGACGCTGTATTCATCGCAAGGTCGATGCTCTCACTCAGCTTCCTGGAGGTAGAACGCACAGCCACTGTGCAGATCACCACTGGGAGCCACACCAAGGACAATCCGATAGCGCATGATCCAGCGGGTCTGGGTTGTAGGAACCATCTGCGCCGATCACAATCCTCTCGTACTCCCATCCCATTGCTGTGGCATAAGCCGTGGGATCCCCGAGCTTGACCACATTTCTGCGCTTCACGATGAACCTGCGGCCTTTCTTGACTCGGTGCGATTCTGACTTTGTCAATGGAAGCTGAGATGCATTGACTGCAAGCTGGCACCACCCCACCAATGCCAAGTGAGTGAGCGTGATCTCCAGGCCGTCCGGGAACTTGGAGTGGTCGAGCTTGAGGTCCTCCACGCTTTGGACTTCGAGGTTGGCTGGAAGCACAAGCTTCAACTGCTTCAAGTTGCCGGCACGATTAAGGATGTCGGCGCAGTCTTTGTAATCCTGCAAGGTATACATTCCCTGCCTCTTTGGGCCTTCGAGCGCCTTGATGATTGTGTCGTAACTGCCCATGCCCTTGCTCATTTCGTCAGGCGCTGCCTGCCACGGCACGTGGACGGTCAAGACTCGAAGCCGGGCGGTGTTGAGACCTCCGATGACATGCATGAAGCCACGAAGCCAAGTCCAGCCGTTCTGGCCCGTGAACCGGAACTCATTCTCTCCATAGAAGATGTCACTCGCCTCTTTGTTGACGGTCTTGCTCAGGCGGAGAAACTTCAGGCGAGAAGTGCGAATCTTGGTGAAGCGCTCGCGCGCCTGCCTTTCGGCCTTGTCTGCGCCTTTGGAGTTCGTACGAGAAGTTCGGGCGAGAAGCTCGATGGGTTCGTCGACGAGGAGATGGAGGCGATAGATGCGGTTTCGGATCTCACCAGGCAGATCCATGAAGCTGCTCGAATTCTTGACGAAAGGCTGGAGTTTTGTCAGACATGAGAATAAATGTGCGCAAACCCTGAATAATCTCACATAGTTGGCTGCATACTTGCGCTCGCCGAAGAGCTTGTTGTACCCAGCGTACGGTCTCAATGCGCTGGTGGCTGTCTTACATCCAGCAGGGTGCCTGCCAGAGTAGTCGTTGCGCTCAAGCATGCGCGTGAAGGTCTTGAGGCGTCTGTTTCAATGTCAGTATACGGTGCTAATACTCGAGAGTCGACTTGACCTACCGCTGCCTCTCGCGCACCCATGTCTTGCACGGACGGCCGTTCGAGTCGAGTCCCGGTGCGTTGTAGTTGCGCAGTTGTCCTGCGCCATTGCGGAAGGTGTCAAGAACCACGGCTTGGGTGTTGCCGTAGTAGGTGATAGCGCCGTAGTCGCTGCGGTTGGTTAAGGAGGCCATGCTTGCTTCGAGTTCGGTGATTGTCGAAGTTGCCTCTCGAGTCTAACGATGTAGAGAAGAGAAAGAAGAGTCGAGTCTTGGTGAATAAGCACTTGATCCAAAGACTACGGGTATAAGCGAGCAAGGCGGTCCCGCACGTCTGTGCTCAGGAAGTGCGCATGAGTGTGCGTGAATAAGCGGACGGGAGTGTGTCTGGAGCGCAGCTTGCGGGCCGGCTGTAGCTAGCGATTGGCTGTGCCATTTTTTCAGATGTCTGTGTGGTTCGTGAATGAGTATATTGAGCATGCCCAGTCGATGTTGATGCTGTGCCATTCACTTCGAATTGCCAAGCCTTTCAGCTGACAGCGCCCAAACCTATGCTGGTCGTCCATCTATGCCGACTGAGATACCTTTGAGACGGCGTTCACCTCAAAGCAACGTGCGAATGCGGCCGTGTGTTGAAATTCGAGCGAAGAATGACATATGTGTATGGTGAGCAATCTTTGTTTAAAGTTTGTACATACCAAATAGTCATCATTCATAGCAAATACTCAACGCCTGCTTCAGCAAAGCGTGGTGACGAAATCATGCCGTCGGCTACATTAGCTCGTTACTGCCGTATTCTCATCGTGCTGTTTGTCTTGCAGGCCCCATTTCTCCTCATCCCAATTGGGTGGTCTCCATTTCTCCGCAAAGAGATCGAACGCTTCACGACTCCAGGGGCCAAGATCCTTGTCTTCCTCCTTCTCGGGCTCTTTAGGAGGAGCAGGTTTACCAGGCCGTTGGAAGGGTCGATTGAGGATTACTGTCGAAGTTCCCGTCGAAGCTATGTTCAAGCTGACAGATTTCTGGAGGGGCTTCTTGGACTTATTGTTGCGAAAGGTTGCTGGACGCTCCGGCGCGGGTGTGGGTATAGCCTTGCTCTTCTCGGGCGCTTGCGCGGACTGAGGCGAAGGCTTCGCAGCCAAGGTCCTCGTGGCAGGAGCAGCTTTAGCAAGGGGCGCGAGATGTGGCGGTACAGGATCGGCTAGGGGTTTTGCCGCTGCTCCTCCAATTGGCGCGGACGGCGTGGACTCTCGGGAACGCTTGGTGGGAGATGGCGTTGGGGTATAGCGAACAGGGGCACCCGGAGTCCTTCTAGTGGGTGGTTGCGGCTGGTTCGACTCTGACACCACCCTCCGTAATGGTCCTTTCTCTCTCGGAGGCGGGGGCGTATTACGCTTCGTTGCTGGCTTTGAAAACGTACGAGAAGCAACCTTTTCTCCGGGAGACTTGGGAGCCGCACGCGAAGGAGGCTTTGTCGACGCACTCTCTAGATGCGCCAGAGTCGCTGCACGAGCAGGTGCCGGAGCTCGCGGAGCCGGTGGCGGTAGCATCCTCTGATCCAACCGGGCAAGCTCGATTGCAGAAGCCTCAAGCGTTGTCAAATTACGTTGTGGAGCTTCGCCCACTATTGTGTCACTGCTCTCATCATCATCGTCATCGTCGACTACCACCACAGGCTCTGCCTCCTTGGCCGCAGTAACGGAAGCCGCCTGTAATTTCGTGGTACTGGTGCTGCCCTTCTTCTGCTCTATCCTTTTCAATCGTGCTGCAAGCCTCTCATCCGCGGTCCTCGGTCGTTGTGGTTCATCGTCAATTTCCATGCTTCCGAGAAGACTGTCCGCCGCATCGTCGGTGTTTGTGGACGAGATCCGCTTGGGTTTGTTCGTCAACTGGTCCTGGCAAAGCAGTGTCCGCTTTTTGGGCACACTTGCAGCAAAGCGTAAGGTCTGTCCAGTCGAAAGAGATGCGGTTCTTGATGGCTTTGGGGAGGGCATCTGTCTAGGCCTGCCGGCATCGACTGCATGTGGTCGTGGTCCTGGGTGAGGAGTTTCTTTCGCAGGCAGAGGCCTATTCTCTGCATCCAGACTCTTTGCCATTCGCTCCGCATTTCCATCTTGCTTGCGCTGCGCTGCTGCGGTGTTTCGAGCGTGCGGTACTGGGGAGCTGGAGCGATGACCTCTTCCGCTCGCAATGGCCGTGCCCTGCCTGACAGGCGAAGATGGCGCAAGCAGTCCGTCCGACAGGCCCGGAAGGAAATTGTTGGACGAATTCACGTCGTCTTCAAGATCGATGACCACCTTCTGTCCCAGCTTCTGCTGCCCTGGTGGCAGAGCGTCGTGTTTCTTCTTTCGCTTCTCTTTCTTGGCCGAGTCCGCCGTCCTTGCCCACAACGGCGTCGCATCTGTTCTCCCAGGTGCTGACGTTGTGCTGGTTCTTGTTACGCTCCAGTCGGGCGCCGTTCCTGCTGTACGCGCTCGTTTGGTCGGTCTGTCATCTTCCCAGTCCTCGTTTTCGACAGCGTGTCTCTCCTCGAACGGAGATTTCGTCGGTAGTGTAGCCTTGCCCAGCCTTCCTTTCGGTGTTCCTAGCAGCGCGTTCAATGACCTGTGTTTCCCTCCCAGCGGCGCTCTCGTCCCGTTCTGCGTGGTGACCCTGCTTTGCCCAGTCGCACCAGGCGTAGCTCTCGCCCCATCTTGTCCTGGTCCATCGCCTCTCTTCTTTGCCTGCCTCAGTTGTGACAGGTCTGCGTCCTCTCTTCCCTTGGACTCGCCAACTTCCACTACCACTCCTCCTCTCTCCAGTCTGAGCTCCTCTCCTTCCTGGATGTCTTCCTCGCCCCTCCAATGAACGTCGCCCACGAATGTCCCAGAGTGAGAGTCTTCGTACACCATAACCCGCTTGTTGAAGGTGTGATACTTGACGATGCCATCGTGCCATTTCTTGGCCTTCTTGTGCGAGTCGCGGGTGTACAGGCATGTGAACGAGAGCACGGGAGCGGAGGCCTGCGTTCCTGGAAGCGAAGATGTGACATTGCGGGAGACTGCGGCCGTCATGATCGGCGAATTGGTGATGTAGAAGTAGCGGTCATCGTTGCAAGCATTCGGACGTGCTGCTGACCATCTCCGGCTCGTCGCATTGATGCCTTCATCTCGTGGCTATCGCTTGAAGAAAGTGCGGCGGAGGACGACGTGAAGCGTGTAACCGTGAAGCGCGTAACTCGATATCTCTTAATAACGCGAGCATAACACGTCGATAAGGTATGAGCTAGCGGTATTACGCTGCGATGTCAGATCTCGACCACACCTCCTGTTCTTTGACATCTCGGCCAGTTCACACGTGAGTCGAGTGAGTCGGTCCTGCACCGCCATTGCTGTTATGCCATCTCGGTTCCATACTGTCAACTGAGCGTCGCCTTGCAAATTTGCCCGGCCTTCGCCAGCATCCTGGCTGGTAGCACAAAGCACTCGACCCACTCTCACCAAGATGGAGCAGCGTCCGGGTCGCGTCCAAGCTCTCGCTATCGAGTACTCGCATTGGCGTTGCAGTACCTCCGTGCTTCCGCTCAAACTGCACTATCCAAGCCAACCGAGCGATACCTGTGCGGTGAAAGTTGCGTGTAAATTAGGGAGATGTGCATCACGATCGTTGCTCAGTCGTTGAGATCCATATATAGGCGAGGCTGAGGCGTGCAGCAACGGGTGCCACATTGGTGGGATGACCACCCGAACGATAGTCCAGCAGAGCAACTCCTCTTATGCTCAACATCAGGGCATCCGAGTCTGCAAGCACTGGTTCTCATCTTGATCTCCATCGCAGCCATGTTCCCAAGCTACCTCACCTCGACAGTCGTCCTCACTTCAACAAGCCTCATCAATTCGACGACCCTCCTCCCATCGACGACTCTCGTCCCTTCAACAACTGTCCTATCGTCCTCCACTCCCACACCCGATCCTGGTCCAAATGCTCACGTCGTAGACCTTACTGCCATCGACACCTACTGGCCGTCCGAGTCTCACAGCATCAGCTACAATGTCTCCTCCGTCTACTTCCAGTCAAACGACGGACCATTCAATATCAGCATATCGTGGTAAGTTCCGCGCGCTGCATCAACTTGGTGTCTTTCCCTTCTGCAAAACGGCATTGACGTATGATGAAGGGACGGCTGTGATCCGCCCACCTGCTGGGTTCTGAATCGGAACTTTTACAACCGCATCACTCCCGGCTCCTACAAAGGCGCCAATAACTTCAAGCTGGACGTGAGCTCCATAGGATGGTACTTCGACCCGATTCTATGGAACGTGACGCTGGACGTTGTGGAGGCTTCGACGACTGGTTACGAATGCGATGCTGGAAAGACGAGTCGGGGTAAGACCTGCACGCTCGAGGGCAAAGGGCTCGAGGAAGGTCTCAACAAGGAGTGGGCTAAGTGGTATTACCAAGATGCGGTGATCCCCACTCCACTGTGTTAGGCATTGAGCGCCACTGTTCGGTGGAGCACAGGCATCTTCAGCTCATTCTTGCATGTAGCGACAGCAGAGCTGCGTTTCTGTTACTTTCCCAGCACCTTCAGTACTCGGTGATTCATTTAGCCTAGCCTGCATTAGCACCATTGCTCAGCTGCTGACATCCTTGCTCGCATCTCAGTACAAGCACTCTTCGACCCACTCTCACCGAAAGCGATGAAATTCTTTGCACCTTGTGCAACGTCAAGCTCGTGTTCACGCTCGACCACGGCCGAAATTGCTCGCCGGCATTGGAGTTGGTCGATAAAGTCCACATATAGACGAGGCTGAGGCCTGGTGCAATGGTTTGTCATTTTTGTGGTCCTCAGAGCCCACAGTCAGCAAGAAAAGTCATATATTAGACGATCGTCCAACAAATGTTCTTCATCTCAATCATTCCGACAACAGCAGCAATTCCAAGATCCTTCCGACTCCCGCTCTCTTTTCACCGCAGACATGTTCTCCAACAGACTCAGCTTCGCAGCTCTTCTCTCCTCCATCGCGCTCACTCACGCCGCCGTTCCCTACCTCCACGTCGTTGACCTCGCGGTCACGGACATCCGCTCCCCATCTGAATCCCACAGCATCAGCTACACCGTTTCCACCCCCAATGCGGTCTACGAGCAAGGCTACGCCGATCCCTACGATGTCAGCATCTCATGGTAAGCCGCATCCCCCTCGAATGCATCGCCATCCCGTTCTCACAGGACTAACAAGCCATCAAGGAATGGCTGTGACCCGCCGACTTGCTGGACACCAGCCGGCAACTTCTATAACCGAGTGACTCCAGGCTCGTACAAAGGCGCAAACGACTTCCAGCTGGATGTCTACAAGTACTGGTTTTACCGTTCCCCGTCTTTGTTCAACGTGACACTCGATGTTGTGGAGGGTTCGACGACAGGGTACGGGTGCGAGGACGGCGAGGTGAGCCAGAAGACCTGCGCATTGGAAGGCGAGGAAGGACTCACGGCGGATTGGACCATTCAGTACTGGCAGGACGCGGTCATGCCTAGCCCGGTCTGTTAGCAATGTTGAGTGAGGAGCGGGAGTTTTGGTGGTGTAAAGGTAGTGACGTTGTTTCGTCACCAAGTAGAACCATGTAAATCCGGGTATAATATACAACTCGCCATCTCTTTCTCCATTCCAAATGCTTCCTCTTCCCGACTCGCACCGGTCGTCCGACGCTTCACTGAAGCTCGAGCCCGAAGCCTGCCATGAGCCACGCGCAAGGCCGTCAAGCATACCACCCTCGACTGCCAATTTGCGTCGCGGGATCTTCCTCTCGATGTGGGATCATTGATTTTTTCAGGTTGAAAGCCTTTATCAGGTCCTCCCACGTCTGGAAGTCGATCGCGAAGACAGCTTGATGTTTTGTCGAGTCCTTCTTTCGAGCAGGCTGTTCAACGTTGGGATCTTGCTTATTGTGAAGTACTGTAAGCATTGTTAGCAAAGTCTAGAGAGGTAAGATGCGAGCAACGGTGCATACTCAGCGAAGGAAACCCTTTACTGTCCTCTTTGATACCAACATAACCTTCCTTGATCAAGAACGATATGTAGAACAGATTCTCGACTGTCTGCCCAAAACTTTGTGGGTTGACTGCATACTCGAACAGGAACGGGCCGCCCTCGTCGCTAATCTTGTGCGTCTTCAGGAACTCCTCTTGATCCTCTTTGTCCTGAAGTCCTCCTCTCGACATCGCCCGACTTTTTGCTAGTTCTGCAGAAGCAATGTGCTGCTTTAGATGCGTGTGGATTCGATCGCAAACTTTGGTCAAAGCATTCTCGTCGGCTTGTCCCAGATCTTCGCGGGTCAGTGCTTCAGGCCGGGCTTCGCGAGAATTTGTGTCTTTCGTATTCCTCGCCCGCCGTTGCGTCATGGCCCGGACCTTCTTCTCTACGGAAAGCGGACCCAAAAGGAAGGACGGACATGCCGGACGGGTGTTGTAGGGAAAGCAGGCGTGCTTGCCGAGAACGGCCCAGTCCAGGGGTTCCGCAAAGTCCCCGTCTTCATCATCATCCTCATCTCGCTCCCGTGTTCGTCTCCGTTGCGTGCTTTGAGTCCGCTGCGTGCGCGCTGGAGCCTCGTCTTCGTCGCCGTTGATGTAGCCTCCCTTCTGCATGTATGTGATGCATTTTGAGAGAAATTCGGTCACGTCAACACCCGTGCTGGCATCTCCGAGGACCAATTGAGCAGTCTTCTTGAACGCAAGTTCGGTTACGTTGACCATGAGTTTGGAATCGAGCACAGCATCTCCGGTTTGCTTTACGTTTTTGAAGACCTGATTTGCTCGATTGATGGTTTCGGTCAGGCCATTCGCGTCGCCGCGCAGGAGCTCATCGCGATTCTCTGCATTCCTTTGTCAGCTTGACCATATATTAGCACTTGATATGCCTACCTGCAAAGTCTCGCTCCAACTTTCGCGACTTCCGCTTCACTTGTCTCCTCTGGTCCTTGTCCTGGTTGGGATCGTAATACCGATTGAATCTCTTAGACTCTTTGTCCGTATCACCATCATCATCACCTGCGTCTGTCGCTTGCGTTGGCATTGGCTGTGTGTTCCCTCTCTTTCTTTTCTGACCAAGTCCAGCTCCGCTGCTGTCTGAGCCAGGCGTTGGCAGACTTGTTCGTGACGGAGCGCGTCGCTTCTCTTGCTCTGGATCGTGATTCTCCTCGTTTGAACCATTAGAGGATGGCGGCGCAACGGAGTTCAGACGCGATCCTGCTACGGTGGAGGGCCTGGTGTTGAGACGTGCCATTGCGTCGCATAACCTGCGCGTATCGCGGAAAGGTGTGGTCCGAACAGTGGGAGGTGCTTTTGTACTGTCGAATCTATAGCGACGCGAGTGAAGTCGACAGGTCGCCAGAAAATGGCACGTGAAAGAAGCGGTTGCAGTTGAAAGTGAGGTCGTCCAGGCGCGACGGGTCCTTTTCGCGAGCGAATCGAAGGCAAGGCCGACGTCACGCGTTTCGACTCATGCCTCAGGCTTCAACAATCTCAATCTACCACACCTCACGCACTCTCACGAGCCCACCTACCCTCCACCAACGTAGTATTGAACAACTTCTGCCTGCTGCTTGCGGTCGACTTCTCTGACATGTCGCCCGTGTAGGCTCGCACTGACCTTGCCTCTTTTCTCGGCTCGACTCAGCCAAGATCACATGTTGCAAGAGAGCTTCCAGGAGGCCGTTACCAAAGGGCAGGTCACCGTCTGCAGGACAAGACCTTTGGGGGATGACAATGACGCTGTCGAAGACGGCATTACTACGAATGAACGCAGAGTACTTTGGCAAGAACACTCAATATGCCAGCAAGAAATCAGAAATTATTCTTTGAGCGTGAACAAGGGAGGGGATGCGTGTGAAGAGGAACGGGTTTGGCAATTGTGAAAGCTACAAGACACTATTGCACCACGTCCTCGCCGTCATCTCTACGCTGCGATCATTTCCTTGACACCATCCCGTCCAACTTACGATGCCGGCATCACTTCTCTTCTTCCGATTCCCGACCCTCGGACGCACGCTCTCTACGCATGCTCAGTAAGCACACCCGCCACAAACCCGACGTCCACCAACGCCACGGCACTTGTAGATGTGGTTGGTCCAGTGGCCGCACCAGAGCCTCTGTCTGAAGCTGTAGTAGATGTTGTAGCCCATGACGGAAGTGGGAGGGCATGCGGAGCACATGCTTTGGAGGTGAGCTCAGCGCTCTCGTCGAAGGTAGAAGAGGGCTTGCATCGGCTGGCACTTACTTGCTTGTGGCGTGCTTGGAGGAAAGATAGGCCGACCAAAGAAATCGTCGTCAAGTGGTTGATCGAGAGCTGAAGATGCTCGTTGTTGAGTAGTCGTTCGCCTGACGGTACTCAAGTCTATGAAGAGGGTGGTGATCGATCGAAAAATGGTGGCAGTGGATTTGTCTGTGTACAAACCTGTATTGGAAGGACTCGGATACACGTTATATACGACTGCATGGTCGTTCCCGAATCACTTCCGTAAGAGACATGTCTTTGGCGATGTCTTTGTCGGTGGATTCTGTTTGAGACGGCATGAAATTGCCCCCCGACGCAGAGCTACAACGGCCAATACGAATGGTTCAAGCTGAGACAATACCTCGACAATCACAGTCTTGATGACAATGCCGTGTGCCCCAAGCATGCCCTAGCTTGCGTTTGCACCTCCTCCACAATCGCAGCCGCAGGTTTGACACCATGAATCAGACCCACGCCAGTCCCGGCGTATGTTACCATTCTTCCATGATCACCCCAAGCTGAGTCACCCTGAGACGCTTCTTTCTTGTAGAGCGCAACATTCTCCTGATCCGACATACCCGCTTCCTCGTCGTGGTGGCCTTTGTTGATAGCCGCTCTTCCATCATAGCAGGCGGGCCAGCCTTTCGTCTCCTTCAGTCTGTCGCAAAGTGTAGATCGTGTCGTTGTCTGGCCACCGTCACTCAAGCGAACGACCTCGTTCTGCCAACCAGACGGAATTCCAGCTTCTTGTGCAGCGAGGAATCGAGTGCCCATGACGACTCCGGATGCGCCAAGTGCGAGAGCTCCCGCGACTCCGCGACCCTCCGAAATGCCTCCTGCGGCGAGAACTGGAAGATCCGAGCGACCTATCGATGCAAGCATGTCCATCACCTCGGGTACCAGCGAGATAATCCCAGCCGATTGCGCCAGGCCATGACCTCCTGCATCGCTACCTTGCACAACGAGTACGTCCGGCTTTGCAAGATCAACAGCTGATCGGGCTTCGGCAACACTTCCTACTTGGATCCAGATATGTGTCTTTCCTCCGGTCGTTTCACGGATGCCCTTCGCCCAGTCCTCCAGATCTGTCTGCTTCGTAGGGGCGTACAGCCAGGCGACAGCGGGCACATGCTTTCGAAACGCTTCTGTCGCTAGGCTTAGCTTGCAGCTCCAGAGCTGGAAGCCAACACCAATAGGTAGAACGTCATCCGAAGCTCTCGTCTGGGAGGATGTTGTCCGCGAAAGCTGTGCGAGTTGGTCTAGAGAGTCCTGAAGTGCTTCGACTTTTGTGCCGCCCGCGATGAATCCCAGCCCTCCAGCCATAGTCACGTTCATGGCCAGCTTGGGAGTGGCTGCACCTAGCATCGGGGCGGATACCACGGCGGGCAGTCGCAGCCATGGGTATAGCTTGGTGAGAGCGGCCATCTTGATTGATCCCGTTTGCAGGCCTGGTACAGTGTTACCCTGGTCTTGCTAGATTCTTGTTGATGTTTGGCTAAGATGATGTTCAGTAGCCGCGCAAGGCAGAAGAAGGCGTTGATGTTAAAAGGCAAGACGGTACGGATGACGCTAGTCGCAGACCATCGGAACGCAGTATGAACATGACTATGGAGGCTACCCTGCGATAGTAGGTCATCTTGTGAATGACTGTGTCAGGACCGTCGACTCAGTCATCTTTGATGTGCTGACGAGCTTCTTGTCTATTCGCATCGTGGGTGGTTGTTGTCCTCCCGAGATGGTGATTGCTCAAGCGCGCTAAAACGTCACACAGCGCGCTTACCTCAGCTCAGCTCGCGGCCCTCTATTGTGAGAGGCAGAAGTAATGTTGATGTCTTTTAACTACTTCGTCCCTTGTTGAACTGAACATTTCATTTGGCGACGAAGGAGATGCTGTATACACGATGACACCAGGGCCGGTCAAACACTCCCCATCATGGAGCCTTTCACATTCGCCAGCTCATCGGAGCTGCACACCCCGGTGGGAGTGAAGGTGTGGGTTATCTCTCTAGTATCATGAGAGAGTATTTACCGTACTGATACCTTACAGCAACCGATTAGAGGGCTACGAGAAGCCTTTGCCATATTCTACCCTCCTACGCCGACCCGATTTGCGCCATCGAGGTAGCAATCTCAGCTCTCATTCCGAGCTCTACATCACTGTACAGCCATTCGCCGATTCGAAGCCGCTGGCGGTCCACACGCAAACTCCATACAAGCACTTCAAGAATGGTCGAACGTGGAATCAGTGGCTTTCAATACCTCTCGAATACAGCACGATCCCGGCAAATACCCAGCTTGCGATCACAATTTGGGACGTCTCACCCATCAATCCCGCTGGCGGCGACAAGGCGCATCACATTCCGTTTGGAGGCACCACAATCTCGCTGTTCGATGAGGATGCGACGTTGAGAACTGGCAGGCAGAAGTGCAAAGTATGGCGACACAAAGCGGCGGATGGGTACTCCGACACAACAACGCCATGGCAAGAACCCAGGAAGCGAGGTGGGCGCCGACAGACGCAAGAGACTGTAGTGGTGGACGAACGACGTGGGAGAAGAGAGGCAGAACTCGAGCGCTTAGTCGGTCTCATGAAGCAGCATGAGGTCGGCGAGATTCAGGAAAACCGATGGCTGGATGGCATGGTCTTTCGCCAGGTGGAGAAGCTGGAGAGGCAGAACATCAAAGACAGCTCGCGACCGGCACATGTCAACAGCGAGCACAATGGTGATGTCCCTGGAGCTTCGTGTGCCGAGGGCGATCCAGATCATGTGGACGGGATATTCTTTCTGTACATTGAGTTTCCCCGGTTCGACCATCCTGTCGTGTTTACCGATTTCGAGTACCCAGCCCCAGCAATGACATCTCTGGCTTCGGCACAAGTTCCCCCCTCTCCTGGGGGAGTTGACTTCAAACCTCCACCGGAGGTTCACTTTGGGCCGGGCATTCAATCAGATGGTGACACTGACGGCGGTGGAGGCCTGGCTACGATATATGATCCCGAGGTTGGCAACGCAGACAATTACGCAGAGTCGAAGCACCGTCGGTTGATTCGCGGACAGAGAAGCGCATTGGATAGGGATCTGAAACCCAACCCGAAAATGCGCGACTTTTTGAATCGGATCATGTCGTATGGTCCGACGTTCGAGCTGACTGACAAGGAGAAGGACGAGATCTGGCGATTCCGTCATCATCTCAGTCGAGACAAGCGGGCGCTGACGAAGTTAGTCAAGTCTGTGAATTGGAACGAGCCTGCGGAGAGCAAGCAAGTCATTGCACTGTTGAGCAAATGGGCGGAGATCGATGTCGATGACGCATTGGAGCTGTTGGGTCCGAGTGTGAAGAATCCGGCTGTTCGCGCATATGCCGTCGATCGATTGCGAAAATCCGACGACGAAGAGCTGTTGTTGTATCTACTCCAGCTGGTTCAAGCGCTGAAGTACGAACCACGACATGTCAAGGAGGAGGACGAGACAGACTCTTCCCTCGCATCATCCCTCATTGCTCGTTCGGCGGCCAACATCAAACTCGGGAACTTCCTCTACTGGTATCTCATGGTCGAATTGGAGCTCGATGACAACGTACCACAACAGTCACACAATAAGAAGCTCTTCGCCCGCGTGAGCTTCGACTTCATGAAAGAACTGGACACGACTCCGGAAGGCCAGGGTCATCGCAAGACTCTCCTCCGGCAAGGCGAGTTCGTCACGATTCTCGGCAAGATCAGCAAGGACATTCAGTCCTACAAAGGCGACCGGCTACGCAAGATCGAGCATCTCAAGAAAATGCTTGCCGATCCTAAACACGAGCTGATTCAGTTCGATCCACCTCTTCCACTTCCTCTCGACCCGTCCATTCACATCACTGGTGTCATACCATCCGATTGCAACGTCTTCAAATCGACTTTGCTCCCGTTGCTCCTCAAGTTCACCACAACCGAAGGCGAAATCTATCCTCTCATCTTCAAAACTGGTGACGATCTTCGTCAGGATCAGCTTGTCGTCCAGATCATCGCACTTATGGACCGTCTCCTCCAGAAGGAGAATCTCGATCTCAAGCTCACCCCATACCGCATCTTCGCGACCTCCACCCGCGCCGGAGCTGTGCAATTCATACCTGCCACGCCTCTCAGCGGTATCCTCGCCTCTCCACAATACAAAGGCTCGATCCTCGCCTTCCTACGTCAACACAATCCACCTCTCGACTCGTCGTCGTCATCCTCCATCCTCGGCGTCAGGAAAGATGCCATGGATAACTACGTGAAATCTGTCGCCGGCTATTGTGTGGTGACATATCTCCTAGGAGTTGGTGATCGTCACCTTGACAACCTTTTACTGACAGAAGATGGACACTTCCTGCACATCGACTTCGGATACATCCTCGGCCGTGATCCGAAGCCCATGGCTCCGCTGATGAAGCTCTCGCGCGAAATGATCGAAGGAATGGGCGGCAACCTTCCCTCATCCTCCGAGTCGCAATTCGACAACTTCCGCCAGTACTGTTTCACGGCTTACACCACCCTTCGCCGCAGCTCCAGTTTGATTCTCAATCTGTTCAGTCTGATGCAAGACGCGGGCATTCCTGGTCTAGCCATCTTTGGCGATGCGGCCGTCAGGAAGGTGGAGGAGAGATTCAAGCTGGACGTGGGAGAGGAAGAGGCCGTGAGGTTCTTTGCGGGTATGATTGAGAAGGAGATGGGAGCTTGGGGACCTGTGTTGATTGATAAGTTGCATGGGTTCACGCAGGGGTGGAAGAGCTAGAGGAATCAGAGCGCGTGTGCACGACAGACAGCAGGAATTAAGCCTGAGACTCACTCTTGTTGCCTCCTGCGTGACCGGTCATCTACATTCACTCGTGACTATTGACATGTGAACATGATCCGAACGTGGGACGTGCCTGAGGCGTCAACCAACGTCGGCAAATCCCTGCACGCCCAAACCTTAAACTCGTCCTTGTTCCTGCGCGCGATGTCATCCCCGGATCCAATTCTATCGAATCCGCGCGCAACAACACACGCGACGTTCATTCCTTGCATTGCTCCCTCGCCATCTATCGCGCACTGTTTCACATCATAAACTACGCACTACAGCGACTCCTCTCTCGATATCGATATGCGATCGCGATCATGACCGACTACTCGAAGCTCAAAGTCGCGGAATTGAAGGATCTGATCAAGGAGCGAGGCATTCCCGGCGCTGGATTGAAGTTGAAGCAGTCATATGTCGACGCACTGATTGCTGCTGATGCGGCGTCCGGTGAAGGTGATGATTCGGTGGCTGCGGAGGAGGCGAAGGAAGACAAGACAGATGTCGAAGTAGCGCCAGCGGAGGAGGCAGTGGATGCTGAGGACGAGGTGGTGGAAGATGTGAAGGTAGCAGATGAGGCGTCTGGAAATGACCAGGGAGGACATGCGACAGGCACAAACGGCGATGCGAAGGTCGAGACCCCAAAGCCAGTCGCAACAAGCGCGGATGTTGGCAGTGATGCGGATTCCACAAACAAGCGAAAGCGTCGCAGTCCTACACCGCCGGTCCGCGACGAGAGCGCAAGTAAGAAGTTGAAGACAGCGGATGAGCAGCCGGCGTCATTGATTGAGGACAGTGCCACTGATGCGCCCGATGCGATGGAGGTCGAACAAGACATCAAAGATGCAATGGACATTGAGCCGAGCAAAGAGGCTCCTCAAGTGGAAGCTTCGACAGAGCAAGTCCCCTCTACCGACACGGACGTACATATGGAAGACCTGCCGTCGAACTCTCCTTCCAAGCACACCAGGACCCGCGCCCTCTACATTTGCAACCTCGTCCGGCCACTCCAACCAAGCGCACTGCGCGAACACCTCCTCTCAATCGCTACACATCAATCAAATGATCCACCAGAGATCGAGACCTTCTTCCTCGATCGTCTACGCACTCACGCCTTTGTACTCTTCTCCACGCTCCCTGCCGCCATCCGTGCGCGTTCTTCTATCCATAACCAAGTCTGGCCCGACGAACCCCAACGGAAACCGCTCTTCGCAGACTTCATCCCTGAAGAACAAGTCCAAGCCTGGATCGATCTGGAATCCACCCGCGACGGCATGACTCGCTGGGAAGTCCTCTACAATCCCATCTCCGACAAGGACACCGATGGGCCTTCAGTCGCAAGCTTAGAAGAAGTCTCCTCGAACGCCGCTCGCAAACCGACGACTGGCGCCGGCGAAGGAATGCCCAACGCGCCTTCTGGACCTCGATCTCAGAACCCCGCCATGGCTCCACCACAACCCTCCGCGTCTCCCGTGCCGCAAAGCAAGTCCTTCAACGCGCTCGACGCTTCATTCTCGTCTACGACGACGAAGCCGAAGATCTACTTCGTGCCCGTGCCGGATACGCTCGTCGAGTCGCGCTTGGCTGCGCTGGAAGATGCAACCAGGGAGGACTGGACGGAGAAGGGAGAAGCGGAGGAAGCGAATTACAAAGAAGGGGAGATGAGGCGGTATACATTCGAGGATGGTAGTAGTTTGGTCGATGGCGGGATGGATTGGGGGAGATTTGGAATGAGTGCGCCGCGAGGTGGTGGCATGGGCGGTGGTGGGCCGAGGAGGGACCGAAGACGAGGTGGAGGCGGAGGTGGAGGTTGGAGAGGTGGTGGGGGCAGGGAATACGGTGGTGGGGGCAGGGAATACGGTGGTGGGAGGGAATACGGTGGTGGAGGGTATGGAGGACGAGGAGGCGGAGATGGATTCCGCGGGTATCGAGGAGATAGCTGGAGACGGTGATTGAGGAGCCTTGTCACGAATAGAAACGTCACTTGATAATAACACCAAACGCCAATCGCTTGAACGCAAGACATCGAGAAGCTGCGGCCTTGAGGAACTCTTTTCCGTTCTATTCGTCTTAAATGGCGGTAGTCTTTCCAGTATATGCTCATTCGAGATCTTCCTGCTTCTCCAACGCTCCCAACACGCATATTCCAAGGGCCAGGTTGCCTTTCCCGAACCCATCGGAGTCTCCACCGTCGTCTACGAATCCTTCGAACAGACATTGGCCAACATCTCGCCGACGCTAGCTCAAGTCCGCATTTCTGAGGAATGCACGACAGTTACACCGACCCGCAGAAGCACTGCAAGAGTGGTAGCACACGTCCGTCGTTGGCTGAAGTCCGTCTGGCGCTAGCTTACGTCGTTCCACCGACGACCAGCGTAATAAGGAACTACCGCAGAGACCTCGCACATCGCTCATTGGCGGGAAGACGTCCGACGCTAGCTTTCGTTTCGTGTTACTCGTTACAAGACGTACCACAGCAGTAGCGGTGCAGTTCAGCTCGATCGTTGGCTGAAATTCGCCCGACGCTAGGTCAAGTTCTTCTCACTTCGGTGTAACCATCGCTCGCTGGTGACAGAGTCGTCATGTGGCATATCTTGTGTCGCGTTGCTATTCCGAGTGATTTGTGAATACAGAACCAGTCGAATGCATTTCACCCTAGAAATCTCCTTATCTCTCCACCCACACCCTCAAGGTCTAGCAAGAAGGTGTCGTGACCAAACAGACTACGATCCTCGCCCAGCTCAACATGCGTCACGCTGCGATTACCCACCTTTCGCAACGTCTCCGCGATCTCTCTTTGCTGCCAGGCGGGGAATAGGATATCGGATGCCACGCCGAGGACGAGCGTAGGTGTATCCCGCAACGGAGCTAGGCCGTGGATGAGATCTTCTGGAGGACCGGACGATACTAATGGGGTAGATGGGTCGGACAGTCGGTCGGAGGAAGATTCGGTCTCTTGGTATGGTTCGTCAGGTAAAGAGAGAGTGCAGCGATCTTGCTTCACCTGTTCGATAAATGAGGAATGCTGCATCTTCTCGGCATTCGTCCGTCGTCGCTCCGCCGCGGCCTCTTGGTTCTCCCATCCCAAGTCGAAAAGATCCATGGCCTTGCTGACGTAGAGAAGTGAATTGGCATCATATTCCAGACACCACTTCTCCCCGGCGTGATCGAGGTAGGTCTCAATTAAGAAGTCCGGACATAGCGCAGGAGGTTTAGATGCATCCGCGCGCTGGCGTCCGAAGCGATTCTCCCATTCCGGGCCTGAGCGGTATGTGATCGTTGCGATTTGTCGGGCAAGCTTCATGCCGGTGTGAGGTGGAATGGAAGTGTAGTAGTTCCCTCTCGTGGACGCCCAATTGGGATCGTTCATGAGGACCTGCCGTTGGGTGTGGCGCATAGCAATGGAGTACGGATGTGATCGAGCACAGCCCGATACCGAGACAATGCGAGATACACGGTCGGTGAAGAGGACTCCAGCGGCGAGGGACTGCATGCCACCCATGCTGTTTCCAACAGAGGCATAGAGTTTGGCAATTCCTAGAGAGTCGAGAAGTCGGAATTGAGCTCGTACCATGTCGTGCATGGTGAGGATGGGGAAGGATGTGCCGTAATGTTGTCCGCTGACAGGATCGATGCTAGAGGGTCCTGTTGAGCCGTAGCATCCTCCGAGGACATTCGTGCAAATGACAAAGTATTTGTTCGTATCGAGCGGACAGCCAGGTCCAATGAACTTCTCCCACCAGCCTGGTTTTGGTTCGGCAGCCGTGCTATGGGCATGGCTGCTTGCCGATAGCCCAGTGTGTAGAAGGATCGCATTGCTCTTTTCCGCGTTCAAAGTTCCCCATGCCTCCCAAGCAATGTCGAACGAAGGGAGAATGCCTCCCCAGTCGAGAAGTATAGGCTCATCTGAGTGGAATGTTTCTGTCTTTCCGCTGGTGTAGGAAGGTTCAGGACCGGACAGCGATCGTTTGCTAACGAGTTTGCGGGTTCGATCTTCTGCGGTGTCGAGACATGGAAAAGATAGTTGAGGATTGGAGATCGAAGGTCCGGCTGGGTGATCGTCTTGGAGAGGCTTTGCTGCGAATGCTTGGGCGGATTGTCTGGAGTCTTGGGTTATGCAGCGGGATTGTATAGCTCGTGTTCGCGGATGTGTTTTGCGAAGTGCCCTCGGAGCTGAGCGGGCAAGCGAGGAGAGCGCTCTGCAGCTACTCATGGCGAAGATAGGTATGTCGTCGAAGATGTGGATGTGTAGAGGGGAAACAATACCTCGTGGAAGTTCTCAAGAAGCATAGAAACAATGGATGCCGTGATCGGCCGGCCGAGGCGAGCTTGGTAAGCACGACCAGGACCTCTTCCCTTCCTTGCGATCGCACCATCGACCTCCTCTCAACAATCTAACATGACCAACGAGTGTGTGTGTCAACCCAAACGGCTCCCCGGACTCGTTGATCTGAATCGGCATGTCTCATTCGGATCTGGTCACTCTTCATGTCGACAAGGCAAACCAGATGGAGAATGTTTTCAAGAGATCTACGACCGGCAAGGCAATGTATATTTCCCATTTGCTTCCACGCAACACAAGATGCTGTCCACGATGCAATGCACGATCGGACATTCAAATCTCCTATATCTCATCCATGTTCTAGCTTGAACCATGACATTTCCTTCTCATTTCAGCCCACATACCTTAACCATTCCTTCCATTCCTACAGTCCAAAGATCTCTCGGAACCACACATTGCCATGGTCAAGTACGAAATTGCTCGTCTCCTTGAAAAGGCCTTGCGGCCTGATCCACCTCCACGCCGGCCTCGTCGTAGAGCTATTGAACTCCATCAACACCATCTTCACTCTCAGCACCCGGCAGTCGCATTCTATGGCCAGGTGGGCAGCAACATCGCTCAAGATGCGAACCGAGTCTTCACGTCAAACGAGAGGAATGGAGAGTGCTTGAGAGGTGGTGTGGGCAGTCCTGTCGAACCGCCTTCCAGAAGTGGCGGGCGCCATGATCGAGATTCAGACAGTGCTGCCAATGTCGAGATTCGTAGAGCTGGCGGGAGACGAGAGAGCAAGAGGCCAGTGATACACAATCCAAGTACAGGCGGCTACTCGTTCTATGACGCTCCATCTCCACCTGCTCATGAAGCCTATGGAGAAGGTCCATCGAACGTGCCGGAGCGTGATCAGTTGACTGGCGCCTTGCCGAGACAAGCCCGTTCAACAGCACCCTCGCCTCCAGACTCGTATCTCGGTCCGACTGCTTTCCCATATCCTTGTGTCTCTCCTGACTTTTCTCCCCGAAGATCCCGTCAATTCCAGCAGGACCTGGCTTCTCCCGACCGAGCACGCGATGTGCCCTCGTCACAGGGCCTAGACGAAGGCGAGGTCATCACGGATAGATTGTGCCTGGTAGGAAGAAACCTTGCGCATGAATTACTCGAGATCGTCGACTTGTTCGAGCGAAAGAAAGAACGTGAGCACCAAGCAGCGTGGGTTCGTGGCGACTCCTGAGGCTGCCCACCTCGCGCTGCTTGGGGCCCAAAGAGCTGCCACAGTGGAGCAAGAGAGGCGAGACGCTGTCGACGGACAGATGGGAGATCAGAGCTTATCTATGGAGAGGATATGGCAGATAGATGACAGAATTGGGGAGATGCTGCATCGGCTGCATAGCCAGGAAGTTGAAAAGGCGGAGGTGGAAATGCAACGGCAACGAGCGGTCAGCGAAGACTTGAGGAGAGAGAATCGCGAGAGGAGTCAGGACTCGCGTACTCATCGGGATCAGGGCTTTGCGGGGAGTGCTAGAGGGAGACGGCAGAGGAGAAGGGAGGATGGGCCAGGAAGGGACGCATACGAGCTCCATCGCTCGAGTGCGTAACTCGGAGACAGAAAACATCGATAGAGTTGTAGAACCCGGGCGGCCTAGTCTTTAGTACCTAGCACTCAAGCACAAAGTAAATCCCACCTCATCGCAACCACAACCCAAGCCTCGACTACCAGTCCCCCCGATCTCGCCTTCTCCCAAACCTCCTCCTTAAGATGATCACTCCCACCCCGAGCGTCAACCTCCGCCTTCAACTCATCGACCTGCTCTCCTTCAATCTTCACCTCCCGCTTGAACAACCTCACCTTTCCCACCTCAAACGTCGCCCGCTCCGCCAACCCCATCAGTTCGCCTTCACTTAATTCCTCTCCTGCTCCACCTCTATCACCTCGCAGCACCGCATCGAGTGGCGACTCAGTGACGATCGACACAATCGCGATTCCCTTCGGAATCAACCCGTAAAAGCACCGCTTCAACGCCCACAGCACCGCATCACGATCGCTCCCATCCTCTACATGTGCGAAAGCGTGCGTGAAGATGTCGTCCAGTGGAGTTTCCACGATGGAAATGGAGGCGGCTTTGGCGAGGTCGGCGGGGATCTTGCTCTCGCTTTGACTTGATGAGGAGACAGCCACGATGCTGTGCGGCATGTCCCGTTTCTCATCGGCTAGCCATTGGGCGAGCGAGGTGGCGAGAGAGGTGTTGGAGACGAGTATTGATGCGGAGTAGTCGAGGCGCAGTTTGGAGGCGTGAGTTGAGAGAATGGAGTTGAGGAGGGCGGATTGAATCGTGGGGAGAGGTGGTTGTGGATGTGGTGGACGTTCGGAGGCCATTGTGTTCTGGGGACTTGGGCTTAGGTCTGTAATCTTCATCTCGCTATGCTGATCGAATACTTGCCGGATGTGGCACTCCTGGTCGTGATATATGAGAGGGTCGATTGGGGCTATCTGCAACGGAACTGGTGGAGCATCCTTTCACCCGAGCTGAGGCTAGAACTACTTCGCTGGCCTAGTTTTCGAGATCAGTGCGAAAGTTGAGGAGGTATACCATCGAACTCCTAGTGGCGTATCCCAGGCAGGATCGTTGTCGATCTACCATCGGATCGAGTACCTAGGTAGACTTGAATTGTTGTTGACATTGTCTTCTAAGAACTATTCCAGGTCGTGCCTTCCCACCTTGGTACAGTAGTTACGCCGAGCAGGAGGGGGGCTGCCGAGACATCTTCTTCTCCAACCGCACAGGAACACCTCGTCCTCATCAGCCCGACATAAAAGTGTAGGACTTTACTGCCCGCTGCCTCATTCCTTTGCGCGTATACCGCCACCCTTCTTCCCGAGCATCCTGCTCAGGGCATCTGCTTGGATGTCCCAAATCGGACTACCAAGCTTCGCCAACTTCTCCCCAAAAGTCGCCAGCACTTCGTCGACCATCTCATCGTCCTCCGTCGCCAACTTTCGAAACTCGTCGTCACTTCCGAATGTCGCAATCTCCCATTCTTTCTTCCATGCCTTCACCGCAACACGTGCGGATTCGTGTCCGGATTGCACATTCTTAGCCACGAGATAGAACGAGGACTTCGGACCGTGAATGCTCGTGCCCTTGAATAGCACCACCTCAGAGAACATGTTGAATCGATAGAGTACCTTGATACACTCCCATTGTTCGACCTTGTGCAGGAGTACGATCATCGTCCCACCCTGGCGCATGTGCTCCAGCGCTAGTGCGAGCTGACTGGAGAGTAGTCTCCTGGACTCCCGCAGCTCGCGATATTCCGCACGATTCTGTGTACGCAAGACTTGGCCATCGCAGATAGCGAGATCGAACAGTGCGTCTGCCGGGATCTGGCGGGTTACGAGGAGGCCGGCGGCATCTGGGTGAGAGGCCGGGATTGATGCTGCGTTGATGTCCATGTCTGCGGCGAAGAGCGTGATGTCTTGATAGGTGAGATCAACGCGGCTTTTGAGGATGCCTGGCTTTATGAGAACGCCATGGCCTCCATGCGCCTGGGCAAGGGTGAATGCTTTCGCCGCGGCGCGTTTGTTGTATTCCAGCGCAGTGCTGAGAAAGCCGCCAGGTGCCGCGCAGAAGTCAAGAATCCGCTGCTGTGGCTCTCGGAGCGAGTATGCACGGCGTGTGATTGTGAAGCCAGAGGTTGCGGCCTGTAGCTCGTTGCCGCTCACTTTCATCGATTCGAAGAGTCCCCGGCTGTATTGTCGGCTTGATCTATCAGACTTGTCCTGTTGCGCTTTGAAGAGTTTTTCGCCTTTCCTGCTCTGCCAACATTGTTCGCGAATGGCCATGCAGCGTGTGAAGGCCGAGCTGCGTGTCGTGAGGTACGCTGAGATCTTGTCGTTGGCCTCAGTAGATTGGAAGAACTTGATGGAACGAGACTCTTCCTTGGCGACTTGAGCGTGCGGCTGTTTGAGGCCTTCCGAACTGCTGTTGAGTGTATCCGAGGAGCAGCGCTTACGCCCATCAGACAGCCTTGATGTGACGGCCATCGCTAGTGGCGATTCAACCTTCGCGCACTGCCTGGCTGTCTCCTGCACGAGCTTGGTGTCTCTTGAGTGCTCCACGTAGAGCAACTCCATCGCTTGCGCGAGACTCGGCCTCGTTCTACCCATCCCGTCATCTGCGCAGTCAGTCGACATTACTGAGGCATCCGAAGGAAACTCGACGGAGCCGCGCGCGGGCGTGGCGGAGACTTCGTGACTGTCGAGTGCCATGTTGACGAGCGATGTGTTTTGAGACGTCAGAGATAGGTAAGAAATTCAATGCGTAAAGTCTTGAAGCAAGTCGTCATGCAAACACCGCAGCCGCTGCTCAAGCCGCACGCTTGCAAACGGATCAGTCTTGGCCCTAAGCCTGTGCGAACGAAAGAGAACGAACGAGAAACACTCGTGGGAAAATGCGCGACTGAATAACTGAATGAATAATTGTATCCTTACTGTGAACAATGTCCTCGTTGACATGACCTCACAATAGCCAACTTATTCTCGATTGCCATCGATGCCCACCAAAGTGAAGACCCAATCGAGCGACGTTTCCTGTTCGTCAGTCTCATCAACCGGGCGGAGCGCACTTCCCTACAAAGGCGGCAATCAGTCTCCTGGAATAACCTCCTTCATCGAACCGGATCGGTTTTGCCCCATTCGCGCTCTGGCCCATGGACATGATGTCGCCGATACTCAGCGCGGTCTCGGTCGCTCAGTACTCCGGCATCGCAAATGACGAGGTCGAAAAATGTGCCTTTTGGAATCTGCGGGTCGAGAAAGAATGTGCTGGGATCCATGGGGTGAATGTTGTAGGGTCCCCTGGCCCAAGGGAGCATGTCGCCCGCGAAAAGCGTGAAGTCAGCACATGTGACATTGACTCTGGGATGGAGAGATCTCTCGTCGACGTGGAAGAGATGACCTCCGTTCTCCCTGGGCGTTGTGAATGAGGTGGCGGTAGCAGAGGGATTGATCTCGAGCGCAGCATGGAGGAGTCCGCCGGGTGCCGAACCAAACTCCAGAATACGACGCGGTGTTGAGTCGTGAAAGGCGCGGCGGGTGATCTTGAGGCCAGAGGTCGCGCTCTGCAGCTCGTGGCCATCTTGGACCATCTGGCTGATGGCGGCACGACAGGACTCGGGTGTGGGATTCTCGGCGATGTCGCGTAGAGTCTTGAAATATTCGTCGCCTTTGCTGTTCTTCCAGCCTTGCTCGCGGAGGAGAGTCAAGCGACGGAAGACCGGTGAACGGGAAGAGAGATAGGCAGCGGCCTTGATGTTGGACTGGTAGTATTGCGAGTACTTCGCCATATCTGGCTCGTCCGATGGCGGTTGCGCGGTCTGTTTCTTCTCGTTAGATTAGTGATCCTGGATGTCGCCTGCTGACAATGAAACGTGCCTTTTCTTCAGAGTCTTGCAGCGAAAGCTTGCCCAACATGTGGTTCGCGCTGTTGACCGACATATTCAAGTACTCTCTGAAACTCTTCGTACTAGGTGATTACAGAAGGAAGAAGGCCAGCTGCCGCAGCAGATCCTTAGCCTGATGAGAGGCCCAAGAGTCGCATGTCGCAAACAACGTCCTACAAACTTTGCGGTCGAACAGCCTCGTCGACACAGGACAGGTGAAGCAAACGAACTGTCCTAAAGGCATCGCTGATTGCTGCTGATAAGACATGCCTGAGACTTCGACAACGATGGCATGCTTTCACCTTCCAGGACGCTCTTTTGTCGGGTGTGTCGTTAAGCTCGCTGGGTGCGCAGTATCTTGCGTATAGGACAACAGACGAGGTCCAGCTGCTTGCTCTCCTTACGTCGACGCTCCATTAGCAGCAATGGGAAAGTCTTGGGCGTTGTCCATGCGGCGTCTTCAAGAACTTCAGAAAGCGGCGTTCTTCGTCGAGATGGGAACGTCGCATGAGTGTGCGTGAGGTTCGATGGAGAGGCTCTCGAACACATCAGACATGTATCTTTACCCGTGTCGTGTCGTTGAGAGAAGAGCACGAGGAAGTCTTGTCGCCAACAAGCTCGTCGGCACCGGCTAAACTCGTAATCTTAATAAGCGGACCGCGCCTCCCAATTTGGTCCAACCTCACTTCCCTGCTTTCTCTAGAACTCTTCCCTTGCCTTGACCTGAATTTCCATCTCCTCTTCGCTTCGCCATATGGACCAGACATTCACAAGCGATTCGCGATCATCAGGAGCACGAAGACTGAAATGCCGCCATTCCAATCTCAGCAGCATTCGGCAATTGATGAGCCTGGCTGCCTGAGACGAGACGCTCGTGAATCGCGTGCGCGTACCGAACGATCGTCGACCAGGATGCTACTCTCCCCATGCAAGATCTGACACTTTTGCCGGCATCTGCCATGGTCGAGACTCGCGGGTCTCCAATAGCACCAGCTCACTTCACACGATGCCGGTAATACGGGGTCATTTTCAGGTAGGAGAATGACAAGGTCTCTTACTGTCCGATGTTCGTCCGTTCCTCCTTTCTCAGTAGCAGCATACCAACTTGCGATCTCCTACGCTATCTCCCTATCACATTCAAGACGATGCGTCTGCCCTCATGAAGTCATACGCCCAGCTGGGGATGCCCTATTTCCGACCCCCCACCATGCGCACGGTACCCTTATATGCGACGAGCATCATCCTCACGACCGCCATCATCATCGTCCTCTTCTCAATCCGTGGTCCTCCCTCGCTCGACTTCCTCGATACCACGCCTCTCAACAGCGCGAAGAAACATCCCGACGAACCTCTTCCCGTCACACAGTCAGGATGGAGCTTCGACTTCAAAAGAGATGCGAGAAACTTCGGACTGGACGAAGAGCAATGCCTCGCGGCATTTCCAGACTTTTACAAAGAGATCGATCGCGCTATTCAGTATCGGAGAGAGGTCGCAGGGAAGATCAAGCCGGAAGAGCTGGAGGTGGACTGGCGGGTCGACGGCATGATGCGGGCTATGATCCACGACAATCAACTATACATCATCGATGCACACGGTCTCGCTCCGCCGAACCACCGTGCTCGAGCCATAGCTACGCTGAATGCTATCCAGCGAGCTCTGACAGCTTCTGCGATTCCCCTGCCCGACATCGAGTTCACCTTCTCCGTCCACGACGATGCTCATACCAGCGAGGACGACACTCACACCACCTGGGCCTATAGCCGCAAAGCGCATCAAACCTCTCTCTGGCTGATGCCCGACTTTGGCCTCTGGGCCTGGCCTGACGTCAACATCCGCTCATACTCTGAACTTCGCACCCAACTCGCCCTTTCAGAGTCCCACTTCCTCGACAAAATCCCAAAACTCGTCTGGCGAGGCAGTCTCGCCGTCGGCTCACACGACGTGCGCGCAGGACTCGTCGAACACGCCGCCAATCAGCCTTGGTCCGACGTTATGGAACTCGACTGGAACGACCCAAGCAACATTAACTCCCGCCTCCTTAGCATGTCTGACCACTGCGAGTACATGTTCGTCGCACAGACTGAGGGGAATACCTACTCTGGCCGGCTGAAATTTCTCCTCAACTGCCACTCCATCCTCTTCTCCCACAAACTCGACTGGATTGAAAATTACCACCACCTCATGCAACCGACAGGAGAGTTCCAAAACTTCGTTCAAGTCAAGCGCGACTACTCCGACCTCCCCAGAAAGATCACCAGACTCCTAGATCCGAAAGAAGTGCAACGAACTGAACTCATCGCCGACAACGCGAGGAAGATCTTCCGCGAACGATACCTCACGCCGGCGGCAGAGGCATGTTATTGGCGCGCGTTGGTTAGAGGGTGGGCATCAGTGCAGGATTTTGAGCCGAGTTTCTGGTGGGAGGTCACGGAGACGACGGCGGAGGGGAAGACGTTGAAGAGGAAGCCTAGAGGGACGCCATTTGAGTCGTATGCGATTATGGAGGAGGTGGAGTGGGAGTTACCTGCCAAAGGGAGGAGGATTTGTATTGACAAGGATGAGGAGGAAAAGGCGGCGGAACCACAGGTTGAGCCAGTTCAAGAGCCTGTTGAGGTGCCCGCAGAAGTGCAGACAGAACAGCAGGGTGATGATCTGGTTCCTCAGCAGGCCGAGGTGCCCGGTGATGAGCAGTCATGAGAAGAAGATCAATGAAATGGTGATCGTGTACAGCTTATGTGGTCAATATGAGCGGCGTTCGGGATATATGATGGCGATCTTAGCCGCGTTGCACGCGCGAGTGATCGTTGAGAGGCTTCGAGCAGGAATATTGGTCTTTCCAGCTGTCGAAATTGGTCACGACGTTGGCTTGTTGCGGAGGATACTCCGTCTTTGGGCAGGAACGCAACATACTAATTGTAAGCCGAATTTGCATTCGATGCCATTGCTCTTGCCGCAGTCTCACATTCTCTGAGCAGAGTTCATCACTCGACAATCCTGGCGTGGTCTCGACGGAACTACAAGGATTTGGCACAGCCGTTCCGCCGCGCTTGTCCAGCGCCCTGTCCTCGGCAACAAACTTTGCGGCGAAGCTTCAAAGCCGACAGGGCACGACCTTGCCTCGATGCAGATCGGTCGGCGAGGTTCCAGGCGCGAACATCTGTGCACCAATCTGCTTTCATCGACTTCATTGCACGACCCCGAAAACCGCGTGCAAAGACATCTAGACGCCATTCTGTCGTTCAAGCCCAGGTCGTCCTCATCTCGCAGCATTTCCTCGAGGCACAGGATCGTTCGCACGGCAATCAAATCGATGACATGTAACCACTCATGAACCATGCCGTTCATCTCCCTTTCACTTGCAATTGCGAGATATACAGCGGGTTACCACATCGGAGTAGCCACCGCTCCTTGCAAGGCCAAGGGTATGGCAGGGACTCGGGTCACTCGATTGGTCTGATCCCTTGTATACAGGCAACGTAACCTTAGACAAGGTTTGAGCGGTGGCTACTCCGATGCGTCAACACGCTGTACAAGGTAAAGTCCATGGCATCCCCTACCTCTTGATGAGGCGCAGCAACACTTCTCACACTTTGTACTTCGATCACATCACATCAACATCTCCAGACATCCAGGCTCACCCGGGAGAACAAGGATTACCTTCAGAAAACGGGCTGTGTTCAAGCTTAAGTCATGTTCCGCAGAGGTCCGTTGTGCAGGGATGTTCAATGAAGGTATGTTTTTGACATGCTGTTTGATTGAAAACATACATCTCTGCTCTACACCTCATTCTTCAACAAATTCATTTTGAACTTTCAAGCTCCTCCTCTTCCTTCTCCAAATGTCCACCTTCGCCCACTACAACACAACCCCTGGGACGCCGGAGCAATACCGCTTCCTCTTCGACTACATCAAACACTCGTTCCAGCGCCGATCGAGAGACAAGAGTCCAGGTTCCTCGTCTCCCTCAACGATCGAGACCTCAGATCCAAGGTCTCCGTCCTCCACCCGCCGTCCTTCTCGCATCAAGAGCAGTCTCCTACGTCGCCAATACTCACGCGCTGACTGAGAAACCACACGGAAAACTTCCTCCTTCAAGCCATTATCGGGAGAAGAAAGAACATCCAAACGCCCCCGACGCCTTGGCCTCCGCAACAACCATCATGAACAACCAAGTCATCCAGTCATCTCTTCTACCCTCAGCCCTCAAGCCTCCAACTCCTCCCCAACAGCTGCTGAACCACGGGAATCGTGACTCGACCACCCTTTCTCCGCCATCAACCCGCCTCGGAAGCTCAGGGCAGAGCTCGACGACTTTGGAGCGATGTACCAGCACGGGCGAACCGCATGAGCGATCAAAGTGGAGTGTGAGGAGTTGGTGGTCGAGGAGTGTTGGGCAACGGTCAGCGGCGGGAGAGAGGACGACGGGAAGTGGAAAGCCTGGACGTGAGGGTGCTCATGCTGGAAGGCTTTGGGGTTTCGATTGGGAGGGTGATGTGGAGGGAATCGCTGCGAGAGATGAGGTGAGGTTCGAGGCTGAGAGAAGGCGAAGGAGTGGAGTGTGAAGGTCGTGGTAGGTTGTAGGAAGGAAGGTCCAGCAATGATGTCCACGAGAATGTTGTTCATGTCACTTTCGATAGCAATTGCGAGACATGCATACCATGCCCTTTCCTGAGGCGCAGCACGCACAATTGTTCACTCGTCACACCACACAACAATTGCACACGGTGTTCAGGTCCGACCGGGTGACGAGAGCAAGGATGATCTTCCAAACCGGGCTGTGTTGAACTTTAAACATCACACGTTCGCAGATCCGCAAAGGTCCGTACGCAGGGTCCCATTAGTCTGAGGGGATCCATATGTTGCGGTATATATCTCTCACCTCACCGCTTCCTTGGTCGACTCCTTCTGTCCTTCCAAACTCATCGGTTGATCTGTCCTCTCCACATGTCTCCTTCCACGGAATACAACACAGAACCCGCAACGCCAGACCAACACCGCTTCCTCGTCGACTGCATCAAACAATCCTTTCAGTGTCGACCGACAACGGCGGAGACTCCTCCTCCTTCTCCACCATCTTCATCGTCATCATACCAGCCTCTGCTTGACCAAGCGTCCAACACACAACCCCAACGACAACCAACCTTGAAAGTCGAACGATAGCCTTTCTCACCTCATCTCATCTCAAACGCAACATCATGGCTACCTCAACCAACCCCTCCTCCTCCTACACCACCACACCGCAGACCTACCACACCGACAAAACATCCGCCTACCTCCTCCCCAACTCCTCCCCAGAACACGACCGTCTCAACACCCAAGCCGCCCACCTCCGCGCCATCATGAACGACCAAATCATCCACTCTCCTCTCCCTCCCTCCACACCCAACCTCCGCATCCTCGACGTCGGCTGCGGCACGGGAATCGTCACCCGGGACCTGGCTCTCCGCTTTCCCAACGCCGAAGTCTGGGGTCTAGACTTATCCGACGTCCCGCCTCCTCGCGCGGAAGACGGTCCCTTCCCGCCCAACATCAAAGGTTTCCTCAAAGGCAACATCCTCACCGGCGGTGGACCCTCGAGCTGGATCGATCAGAGTGGCGAAAAACCCTTGGCCACCGCAGAGGGTGGTGAAAAGGACGTGAAATTCGACCTCATCTTCTCCCGTCTTCTCATCGCCGGCATGGCCGACTGGCCATCTTACATCGCTACCGTCCACGACCTCCTCGCTCCAGGCGGCTACTTTGAAATGCATGAATTGAACTACGACTTTTACTCCGCCATCACGGGAGAAGTCATCTCCGAGTCCTGGTCCTGGCTGCAAACCTGCCGATCCGCGATGGAAGCGAAGGGGTTAGATCCGCGTTCGGCGAGCAAGGCTCATACGTGGATGGCGGACGCGGGGTTCCGGGATGTGGTGGTCAAGCAGTACCGGTGGCCGTTTGGAGGGGAGTGGGAAGCGGATGAGAAGTGGAAGGCGTGGGGGGACTATGTGGCGAGGTCGATGCCGGAGCTGTTTTGGGTCATGATTGGGAGGATTTTGGAAGGTACGGCGGGGAAGGAGGTATTGGAGAGGACGAGGGAGCAGATGATGGCGGATTTGAGGCCGGAGAAGGGTAAGGAGTGGAGGATGAGCGTTGTTGTGGGGAGGAAGGCTGGGTGAGAAGTGAGGTGTTGTGTGTCTGTTACATACCGTAGATGGCTCGATGAGATTGTTTTCCTTCTGCTTTGCGTCGTTATCATTGTCTCTTCTCAGCGCCGCTACGTGCACGCTACGCCTCACGGTGAACATAGACCACACTTCTCACCTCATCTTCTCCCGTATCCGACGGCACAACCATGGCGAAGCTCTCAAACGCCAGTATCCTCCCTCCCACGCCCGCCACGAACTGCGCACTCCACTTCTCATCACACCATCTCGTGCCCGGGCACGCCTCCGCCGCGACTCGAACAATATCCATTGCGCTCTGTGCTTGTGCCAGCTCCTCTTCCATGGTATCACTGGCCTGATCTGCGGTATTGGCGGTGATGCTGCGAACATATTCCGGTAGACTATCCGCCGACCAGAAATCCGGACAAGCAAAGCACAACAGTAAGACCAACATATCATCTTCCCACCCGGCCTGCCTCAACTGGTCGACATCATCCGTACCCGCGTTGGCGGCGATACCAGTCAAGAAGTCATCGACTTGCTCCCTACCAGCGACGGCGGAGAAGAGACCGAGCAGAGTTTCGAGCGTGTAAAGTGCTGGGCCTTGTATGGGCGTCTTAGTGGAAGGAAGGAGGGAGCGGAGATAGGACCTCAGACTGTTCATGACGGAGGTGAGGATGGTGATTTGTCCGTTGCGGTAGACTTTTGCTAGATTTTGTCTTTTGTTCGCTGGTTCGCTGGGCGGAGTGCTGGCTTGTAGCGTGGCCAGTTTCGGAGCGAGGGATTGCACGATCATGCGTGCGAGGAATGGGAGGTATTGTCTTCCTGAGCTGGACTGACCAGTAAGATAGGGTAGAGGATCGGATTGGAATACGAAAGGAAGACCGCGGGTATGGCGTAGAATGTAGAGCATGAGCTCGAGGAGAGGTTCGGGAAGTTGTTGAAAGAGGCTGACAGGATCGACAGACATGCTATCGGACCACGCGATTCGTTTGATGCCAAACGTTGCTTTTTCGCTGCTCCACTGGGCGTTGGTCGAAGAGAAGTAACCTGGTTGGAAAGGTCTAATGGCGGCTTGCAGATCGGATGGGGGTGGCTTGAGCGTGAGAAGAACTTTGTCGTCGAGGTTGTTAGGAATGCAAAAGCCGTAGCCCAGCAATAGTTCATCATTACTCTTAGGACCGTAATTGTTGTAGACTTCTTCGCCTCCAGGGATCGGATCTTTGACCGTGATGCTGAAGCGCCCTGGGTCAAACGCCCAGTCAACTCTCGCTGTGGGTGAGTGATTCGGAATGTCGATGACAGGAAAGAGAACGGGAAAATCTTGATCCTCGGCGGACACACGCGACATGTCGACAAGGGCTGTTTGTCTCTGACCTTGCGGACCGACCTTGTAGGCAGCCCAATACTTGCTGTCTAGCGGACGCAAGGCACGCGAGGAGAAAGAGCGGGAGGTGAACATGGTGACAGCCCATTTGAACAGTAGCCTGAGATGGGGATCAAAATGGGAAATGCACCTACCTTCAATGTGCTGTACTCACCATGTGTAAGGCTCGACATCAAGCTTTGCCTTCTTCAGCATGTCGATACCTTTCGCATAGTGTTCCTCCTGCAGCTTTTGTCTTGCCTTGGTCGTGTGCAGCACATCGGTGTCCGCCAGCCATTGAAAGTCCTCATCCTCGAACCAGAATGGAGTCAGGTGTTCCTGTTCTGGACGAGGCAGGGTTTGCAGATATCGTCTCCAGAATGATGTGGCTTTGTTGATGTATTGGTGCATGAGGTAAAAGTAGCCGATCGCTTCCGGAGCCAGACCTCGATTGTGGAAGACGGGAAAGGAGTCGTCGACCAGCGCATTCAAGCTCGACAGGGCGAGAGAATGTGGGACTGTACATATCCTCGAGTCTGGGTCCAAGGAACATGCAGATTTGACTCTGCAGTGCACACCGGCGGTCTCATTCCAGTCCAGGTCGATGGCAGGGTTGAAATATCCGCCATTGTCTTCCAACCACAGTCGGAGGGTCTGCAATTGACCTGTCGAGGGCATGCCGGTATTTGCTATGAAGTGCGAGGGATCTCCTGTGTTGTGATGTTCATTGTCCACTGCCGGGTCGAGACCGGCTCTTTTTGCACATTCACTAGCGCCGACTAGGGTCCACGCCAATCGTCGTTGGCCTTGGCATATCGCGAGTGAGAACTCCCGTCTCTTCTCACTCTCAAGCTCTCTCGGCCTCTTTCCGTCGTGGACTTGCATGACCCCTTCCATGGGAGGCACCATTACACCCGATCGAGACGGTACCAGCGACAACAGGACGAGCTGCTCCCAGTGGACAAGGCAGATGATCAAATGCTACCTGATGCCATTGCACGAGACTCGAGTCACCCGAGATCCATCTGTATCGACTTCTCTCGAATGTCCTCCTCTCCGTCGCATTCGGCGATATGGCCATGCTATCTCCGTTTACCCCGAGCCAATTGACATCATCTCAAACAAATAAGGTAGTCCATCTCAAAGGCAACGCGGCTCGTGAGTGCAGGCAGTGCGAGACGAATCAAGTTTGAGACGGCGGCTAAGTAGAAAGCTTTCTCTCCTCCCTTCCTCTCTCACTTCCTATTCCTCTTTCTCATATCCATCTCCTGCTCCACATTGACCCGCCGCAATCATGACCTCCCAGCAGAAGACCGCCGTCAACATCGTCTTTGGGGCGATGACCATTGGCAAAGAAGGTAGGATGATCTATCCATCACATCAAACAACAATACACGGTCTGACATTCCACAGGCGCCGAACAAGCACGAGTCCATGACCTGAAAACTGCCGGCGAAATCCTCGACATCTTCCAAAAACACGGGCACAATGAGATCGACACCGCACGAGCCTACGGCGCTGGCTCCTCAGAAGAGATGCTCGGAGAACTGGAGTGGCAGAAGAGAGGGATTGTCATGGACACAAAGTACTATCCAACCATTGCATTCTCAGACACACCCTCCAACTGGGCCGCCAAGGGTTCAAGACATACCCCTCAAGAACTGCGAGAGAACTTGGAGGCGAGTCTGAAAGCGCTCAAAACGGACAAGGTGGACATGTGGTATCTGTGAGCTACATTCCCTCACGATCTTCATCTACTCCTTGTGACTGACCTTCTCCACCCCCAGCCACGGTCCAGATCGCACAATACCATACGAAGAAACCCTCAAAGCCGTCAACGACCTCTACAACGAAGGAAAATTCACCCGCCTCGGAATTTCAAACTACATGTCCTGGGAAGTCGCCCAGATCTGCGAACTCTGCCGTACCAACAACTGGATCCAACCCTCCGTCTACCAGGGAGTCTACAACGCACTCCATCGTTCCGGTAGGTAGACCGAACGACAGAAAGCTGCAGCAGTCTGAGATTTATCTCTCGGGCTGTGCCAGCAAGTCTTGGAACCGCGCTCGTGCTAACTCATCCGCCCTTGTGTCTTAGTCGAACCCGAACTCTTCCCTTGTCTCCGAAAATACGGCATGGCGTTCTACAACTACAATCCTCTCGCAGGAGGATACCTCACCGACCGCTACCACCGCGAAACGCAAGACATGGAAGAAGGATCCCGCTTCGATCCGAATCGATGGCAAGGGAAAATGTATCGTACCCGCTACTGGAATGACTCGTACTTCGACGCCTTGGATATCCTTCGACCGGTGGCGAAGAAGCATGGTCTGACGGAAGCGGAGTGTGCGTTGAGGTGGATGACGCATCATAGTCAGATGAAGAGGGAGCATGGAGACTCGATCATCATCGGAGCCTCTTCGACCAAGCATATTGAACAAAACCTCGTCGATCTCGAAAAGGACGCACTGCCGGAGGAGGTGGTCAAGGCGTTGGATCAGGGATGGGAGGGCTGCAAAGCCATCAGTGGGAAATATTGGCACTAGATCGGAGGGAGATGATGATGGGCAGCTTGCTGAAGATGGTGCACTCGTCGGTCAGAATCAGCATCGACAAGGGTTTGCCAACAAGCTCATCCTGTGCGTACAGCATCGCTTCGCCCCCTTTCCCAAAGTCTCGATTCGAGAAAAGTACAAGGTTTCTCCTGGCCAGTCTTTTCCACGAGTTTTTGTGCATTCTAGTCCTCCAATGTCCAACCCAGGACCACATGCCGGGCAAAAACCAAACACACCACCCTCTCCCTCAAACCGACAAAAAAGAAAAACCCCTTGCATTTCTGCGTTTCAGTGGGGGACAACTCAAACCATTTAACCGCCATGTAGCAGCACCAAGCCCGAAAGCCTGGCGGGTTTTAAACAATTGATCAGAAATCCCCAACTCCCCGCTGTAACCCATTGGGCCATTGCAGATCTTAATCGCGGAAATCTTGGGAACTGTGCACGGTGGGCAAATTATGTAGGTGGAGATGCCCGTGCCGGATTGAAGCCGGCATCGGTATGCCTAGTGGTGAGCGATGAGGCGGGCGGGTGTTTTTGTGGGACGAGTTCGGATGATGGACATGACGTGAAGTGTCTGGACCTACTACTCGCTCTTTGGCTCAGGTCGCTAGAATGCAGACTGGTCCGATGGGTGACAGCTGTTTTGTTGTTCGCCTGAATAGCGAGGGCATGGATGTTTACCATCATGTCCATTGTGTCATTATACATACATATCGTTACATCTTTACAGCGTAAGTCATACCCATACCGTCTTGTCCTGCATCCTCATCCTCTCATTAACGATGATATGTCGTAATCGCTGCACGCTTTATTCCCATGCCCTTCAGCTGTTTCCGACACAGAACCTCGCACTTAACAATACTCGAACATGAAATGCTTTCCATGGCACCTCGGACACTCCTGCTTTTTCTCAATCTCCTCGTCCAGCTGGGCTGCTGCTCTTCCCGTCCGCATTCAGGATGTACTGACTCTGTACACTCTTCAATCGATAGTAGAGGGGTGTCGTCGAGGCTTGCCGCTTAGCGGGGGTATCGAAGATCTCCTCGTCTTCGTCTCGACCTCTCTTGCCGGTCGGTACCCGCAATGGAGTCGTAAACGGCGACATCGAAGGTCGTAGGTCCAGACCATCGGCGGGAGTGGCGGAAGCATGCTTCTTGTTGAGAACTGAGGCGGGCGTGGAAGGTGGAGGCATTGCTCCCGATTGCAGTGCTAGAAGTTGTTCGACGATGCGCTTGGTGACGGCCGGTTGTGTGGCGTACTGGGTCATTGTCAGTAGAAATCTTACAAACCTGGCACGAAGACACTCACGTAATGCTCGATATGTCGCAGCGGGTCGAACAGTTCGCGCAACATCAGGTCGTGGTTTCGATGTCCGGGTGGAGCTGGGACCCAGGGAGCATTTCCCGTCGCTGCGAAGCCCGGCTTATGTGAGCCTCGGGCGTTGACGACGTAGGAAAGGAGGCGGGTATGCAAAGTCTGCGCAGTGCTTTGGGAGATGCCTATTTGACGGTCAATCGATTGTGCTGGAAGATGAGCTTTCGAATGTCCCTTACCCATGAGTTTGGCCAGGTCCGTCTTTCTCTGCAGTCCATCGTGGAGGACAATGCCCATGCCACGGCGCAGCAGGGCGAGATCCTCCAATTTCGTCAACAGATCCTTATCCATGCCTCCAAGAAGACATTGATAGCAGGTGTGCTCGTCGGGAAGCCGAGGATCTTTGCTACCCGAGAATCCGTAGCAGTGTATGTGCTGCCACGTATCACAGTGAACGCAGTTGACCTGCAGTAGTGGTCAGTAGAAGATTCCCTGAAGTTTCCGCGGTCGCTCTCACCATATCACCTGCATCAAGTGCAAGTCCACATTGGCATAACACTATCTCTTCCTTGTCTGCGTCTGTATTGGTGGATTGACTGAGACTGCGCGCAGTTTTGCGAAGCTTTGACTTATTTGCCTCCAACAAGTTGGCCCACTTGGGTAGCAGCATCATTTTGGTCGTCACTGGCGGTTGATGCTTGTGCGAGTCCTCTCGAGCCGTGGGTATCTCTTTCTCGATCGGAGAATTTGGGACACGACTGATTGTCCTGGCCGCCGCCGTCGGGCGACGCATCGGCATCTGTGTTTGGGTGTCTCCTTGCGTCAAGTGCTCCGGTAGCATCATGCCACCCAAAGCGCTCTTCATCCGAGGCACAACAGTCGATTGTGTATTCGCATCGCGCTCAGATAGCGCTGGACTCTCCGAGTCTTTCCTGTTTGCTGCCATCGCCGCGGTCGGCAACGGCGTTTCCATCTGAGTGATGAGACGATCGGCTCCACGATCACTGCCAAGGGTTGAGGGTAATGACACCTGACGTTCCTTTGGTGTTTGTGAGACCACAGTTTCGGCGTCGGCTTCTTGTGGCAGAGGCATATCGATGTCGGCCTGCGCGGAGATCGGGTCGCCGTATGCGAGATTCGCTGGGTATGTGATGGGCACGACGTCTGACAGGGCTGGGTCGTGAAGATAGGACACCTTCAGAGTCGTGCTGTTGAGTGTTAGCCTTCATGTTGCTACCGCCCTAATGTGGTCTCACCTGTGGTATGCCGAGTGCAATTCGTTCTCGAGCCCCTTTGTTCTCTTCGCCCAGCCATTTGCAGTCGCAAATCGTAGCTCGTTCGTGGTGCTTGGTTCGAAACCGGTGAGCTGATATGTTTTGCTGTCATCGTCCGCGTAGAAGAGTGACATGGACACCCAACGCTCATCTGCAAGGATATGTTAGCTGAGATATATGTCAGAGGCTCGCTCGAACGCACCTGGAAGGCTAGGCAGCTTTGCGGTCAGCGTTGTGATGCCGCGGATCATCTTCTGCATAGCCTCGCTTGTAGCTTCCAGCGTGAGGGGATCGCCTTTAGGACCATCGACCTCGAGTCCAGCGAGTGTCTCCCCACTGCTTTCATCCGTGTGGTATTTGATAGTAAAGGTGTATGTCTCGACGACTTGTTCGCGATCGTCGCAGTTCAGGTGTACGCAGACTTGCACGGCGTGGAGAGTTCCTTGTCTTAGCGCGGGAAAGGCTCCCTTCTCCTGTGATTCTTCAGCAAACGATCTTCAGCACGTACTTCTCGAAACGATGACTGACCAGCCAGTCCAGAAACTTGTCGGCACGCTTGCTGCGGTGACGTTGAAGGACTTGCATCAATGTGCCAGGCAAGGTCGACTTTTTCTGAGGCAGCTTGCCACTGGAGACGTCTTTGTAGGATGGTATGCGATCCTGATTGGGGTAGAACTGTGAAGTGAAGACCTTGATGGCAAAGAATTCGCTATGTCGCTGGTCAGTACGAGTGTCGGCGAAGTGGTGAAGTGGCAACGGACCGCGTCCAGGTGAGCATGCTGAGCTGTGATAGAAGTCAGCTGTGTTCCCTTCCTTCATCGCGAGGTGATTATGGAAACTCACTCCTCCAAGGAGAAGCATCTGGACGATCTCCTGACTCTGCTTTTGTGTGAGTTGGGTCTTGGTCACCGGCGGCGCTGGAACACCCGGCATGTCGAAGGCGAACCTGGGAGAGAGGATTGGAGCAAGCCAGGAAGGGAGAGAGACAGCATCCAGCAGTCGTGAAGAAATGAGAAAGTCACAGAAGTGAAGGTTGAAGAAGTTGAAATGAAGCTGAAGTGGCCTGCGCGTGAGGTGCTGTGATGGGCCCCTGCACGCGATCCCTGCTGGGGTCTGCATGTAAATTCGGGAGGAAGGAGCAATGAACATTGAGAAGATCGAATGAAAGATTTCTTACTCACTCCTTTGACCATGACAATCGATTGACTTTCTTCACGGCATTTGTGCTGCACCTGCCATCAGGCCCACAAGGATCAGTTTCCTCAACCATCTACCACACCTAAACCACCACGCCCAAGGCCTCGCGATACCTCAGAAATGCAGAGCCCATGCCGTCGCTCCTCACGTCGCCCATCTCGACGTCTTCAGCATCAAACCCCTCCCCATGAACCGCCATCTGCCTCAGTTCATCCTTCAACACCGTTCCCATCTCCACCATCGCGACCTTCTCCTCCAAGCTCATGTTTCTCTCCACACCCTCCATTGCCGCCAGGCCGACTCTCAATTTCTCCGTCAGCGTCTTTCCCTCACGGCCGAATTTCCTGCTGTTGTTCAAACCCATCAAGCGTGCAAAGTCGGAGAAGACCGCGCCGCCTTGCGCCCAGTCTTCTGGTTTCTGAATGGGAAAGCGCGTGAGCAGGTCTGAAAGAGGCTTGTAGTCTCGCTCGATGACGGCCTTGGGACCGAGAGTAGCACAGATGACATCGTGCGCTTCATCAAGCGAGTGCGCGTCGAGTAGATACTGTGTCTGCAGCCAGGGGTCGTTCAACTCGGCGCGAGCGTGCAGGGCTTTGGCGGACCACAGCAGTTCAGCTGGGATCTTGTTCTCCACGCTGAGGACATCAAAGTAGTCAGGATCGGTGGTGGCCGGATTGGGAATTCTGCCGCCATTGCGCTGGAGGATATCGGTCACTGCTCTAAGGCGAGTGTCGGCGGAACGGAGGTGAAGGAGAATCCATGTGGAAGTGACGTATGAGCCGACGGCTTCTAGCTCGGAAGCGTAGCTGGTTGTGAGCTGGTCGAGCTTTTCATCGGGCAGTTTCGAGCAGTAGCCTTGAGCGCGAAGCTGAGTGGCCATCTGCCATGCCAGGCGAGAGTTGACGGCGCTGCCAGACACGGTCTTGGGGTCAAAGAGGGCCTCGAGATCTGCGCGCTTAGTGGACAGGCGCAGCAGACCCATGATAGCGTCTTCCCGACCTTCACCCTCACCTGCAGCCGCCCACGTCGGGGTTGGAAGAACCTCCTCCTTCTTGTCTGCGAGGTCGCTGCAGTAAGCCTGGACAGCCTCAATGATGGTAGCATGACCGCCAAAGAACAGCCTCAGTCCAAAGCTCTGCTTCCATGTCAGACCAAACTGCTCCGAGATGCAGACTTCCTTCACGCGGTTCTCGGCAGGTCCAGTCTTTCCAGGAATTGTGCACACATAACCTGCGAGGATGGCATACAGCGCACGCGTAGCTGCGGGAAATTCAGACCAGTCGTTACGCTCGCACCAGGCAGCGATCTGATTCTGCATCAGTCCGCGACTAGCGTGGTCGCCAGGAAGTTGAGACACCAGTGTGGCGAGCTTGAAGTCTTTGCCGGCCACCAGCGCATCGCAAGCTGCGGCAACATCATTCTTGGTCAGATGAAGGAGAGCCTTCTCTTCGGCAGTCCTCACCAGACCGAGCTGTTCTTCGACTGAGCTTCGCACAAGGCCTGACCACATGTCTGAGAAGCCATCCTTACGCAGGCGGGATTCGTAGTGCCCGATCTGCTGCTCGTCCAAGCCCTGGACGAGTTTCGGGCACGCAACTTCAATGCGATCGAGCAGACCGCCTGCGACGCGCCAGATAGCGATTTCGTGATCGAAAGTTGCGCAATCCGCCATGTCGGTGAAGCTGATGGCAGCCGAGGTGTTCGCGCGAGGGAAGCCGTCGACGATGTCGACGTCGGTGAGGCTCTTCTGCGCGGTCAAGGTCGGAGTGTTGATATCGGTTGCGGCGACCCACTTGGCAAAGCGAACCTCTTTGTGTTCGCTGACAAGTGGCTGAAGGGCGGTCTGGAGAGGGTCGGAGATGGGCCGAGTTGAACCATCAACAGAATAGACAATCGTACCACCGTTGCTGAAGGAGGGCTTCATGCTGTCGTGGAAGCCCGCATCGTTCTCATCGAGGTCACCGGCGGATAGGCGAGGCTTCTTGGAGTATGGTTTCTATTTTCATTCTCAGCTATGTACTTTCTTTGGCGCGTGTTCTTCTGAATGGGGGAGTGATGGGTAGTGATGACGGAACGCCCAAAGTACGTCTCGACAGCCTCCGACTCAGCCGTGGGCTGAAGTGTCAATGTACGTGAGTGAACACAAATGCAGGAACTTGGGCAAGGCAGTGATATAGTGGTGCGAGGGGTAGCGCTCAAATTCATACCTCAAAGCCTCGTGTGGCAGACGCCGTCTTCTTGCCGTTCTTCTCTTGCGACCAGAGAGAGTTCATAATGTCCATTGACGTGCGGAACGCCTGGCTCTTTCCAAAGTCAGTCGGCTCCGCAAACATCACGCTGCCACCGAAGCCGACTTTTTTCGCGCTCTTCTGAGCAAGGTAGCTCTGACCAAGTGCGCTTTGGCCGAGCATGCTGCGCTTGAACGGGCTCTCGACCACGTCTTCCGTCGGCGCCTGTACTCGCGCGCTTTGCTGAAGTCCTCGAAGGTACTGACGATCGCGTTTCTTGGGGCTCATGGTGCGTTGCAGCTGGTCTTCCCAGTTTTCGGTGGCGAGCTTTTGAGGAGAGTTGAACGCGGCGGACCCAGAGGTGGGCTTGAGGATGGAGCGGAGGAGCCTTGGCTCTTCAGCAGCGAAAGAGCCTGGCAACTCGGGTTCCGGAGATTCCTGTTGTTCCTCAGCAACTGCCATCGTACCATCATTGTCGTCAAGCGCCATACTGGAGTGATAGCGGTCATATTCGACGCGCGATGGAGCCTGCACAGCACCGCCGTTAGGAGAAATGAACGGGTCTTCCGCGTCGTTCCCAAGACCGCCTGACATCAAGTGATCTCCCTCCAAATCCTCGTCTGCGCTCGGATCATCATAGTCGTAGGAGATGTGCGACTCGTCAAAACCACCCGGCACGCCACGCGCACTCTGCACACTCGACACGGAGCGCTTGTTGAGCTTGAACTCAAAAGTGTCGTCCACGTCGCCAGAGCCGTTGCCAGTCTCGATGCTTTGCATTGTGTCGTCCTCTGCACGGCCAGGCGTCTCCGGAGCATCACTGAGTTCGCTAGACTCTTGCTGCATGTCCATGTCCTCCGTGGAGTCCTCCTCATCGTCATCATCGTCGAGGCCGTAGGTGGTGAAGTGCTGAACGGTGAATGACCAAGTACCAGTGTCGGCGTCATAGTTGAGGAACTTGGTTCCACCGGTCTGCTTGAGTCGGCGTAGATGCTTCTCGTAGGCAGGACCACTCTTCGCGAGAACGGCTTTCCTGCCACCGTGGCTCTTTGGCCACGAGTTCTCCAAGTAGATGGTGCTTGGAACGTTCAGACCCTTGCCACGTGCTGGTTTGGTGGTTTCGTCCGGATACACGGTAGCAGAGCGGAGCTTCAAATGAACAATGCCCTTGCCGTCATCGTCGCCACAGATCTCGTCCAGATTGGTGGTGGTGAGGTCGCAAGGGCCAAACTCGATGCGCCCGACTCCATCCCGGCGGACTGTGAGTCCGGGGAGGGTGGACAATTGCGTCCGCGACATGTTCTTCAGATCCTTGATCGAAGGAATGGTGGAGTAGTTGCCAATCTTGATGGCCCTGCTTGGAATCTTCTCGGCTGGCGTGTTGGTGCTCGGTGCTGTTGATGGACGTTGCTCGCCGTTCTCAAACACAGTCGTCAGGGACGAGTTCCCATTGACCTGTTGCATTTCTGGCGCTCCATTGCTCTGCGGCTTAGAAGTGGGCGCGGCACGGAAAAGATTCTGCGGAGACTCCTCCCTCTCAGGCTCCTCGGTGCGTACAAGAGCGTTGGCAGGGCTTGGCTCAGCGTTTGACTGGATAGCCTTCTCCGCAGGTCCATCAAAGCTGACCTGTTTCCTTAAAGCATGACCTTCAATCTCGCGCGTCGTGTCGACTTGCTTTGGTCTGAAAGCCTCATGGCTCATGCTGCGATCAATGTTGAGCTTGCGCATGCTGCCAGAATTCAGGTACCTGCTAGAGGCACTGCCTGGAGTAGGACGAAGTAGACTCTCCCCCTCAGCACGAGGACTGCCCTCGCCACCGCGAAGGCTGTTCATAGACATGCTCTTGGAGAGTCTGCTGGTGAGAGCGCTACCAAGACTGCCAGTGGGTCTCAGCAAGCTACTAGCTTGTGGAGTCAGGCTGACGGAGTAGGCAGATCCAGGAGTGCCGTAGGTCGAGTAGCTGAAACCATAACCAGGGTTGCGTCCGAGGGTGCTCGCTCGAGGTGTGTAGACTGGGGAGTTGAGACGAGTGCTGGAAAGTAAGCTAGGGGTCTTAGATGGGGTCGGTCTCGCTCCGGCGAGTGGTGTGGCAAGTGGTCCGACTGGGGTGGATGATGCAGTGAGCGAGCTGAACAGCTGATCGTTGCCGTATGGCGAGACGGTGAGATTGGCGTGAAGCTGACTCTGCTGGTTCGGGTTGTTGCTCTGGGTCGATCCAAATATCGAGTTGTTCTGCGGTTGGTTGTTGTTGCTTTGGCCGAGCCCGCCGAATAAGCTGCCACCCGAATTGTTCTGTTGGTTTTGCTGGCTGTTATTGTTGCCGAAAAGACCGCCGGTATTGCCGCTGTTGGATGTGCTGCCGAACAACCCTCCGGAGGCAGGCTTGTTCTGATTGTTCCCACCGAACAGGGACGAGCCAGCGTTGTTGTTACCGCCGAACAAGCCACCGCCAGAGTTCTGCTGCTGGTTGTTGTTTGCTCCTCCGAAGAGTCCTCCGCTGTTGCCAGTCGTGCTGGAGCCGAAGAGACCGCCAGCAGGCTTAGCGGTGTTGTTGGCGCCGAAAAGGCCACCGCCAGTGTTGGTGTTGGTATTGCTCGCTCCGAATAGACCACCGCTTTGCTGCGCGGGCTGCTGATTGTTGTTGTTGTTGGCTCCGAAGAGGCCACCGGTAGTGCCCGTGTTCGTGCTGCTGCCGAATAGGCCGCCAGTAGCAGGCTTTTGCCCGAAGAGTCCTCCGCTGTTGTTGTTGGCTGTCGAGGCTCCGAAAGGATTGCTCTGCTGCTGTTGCTGCTGGTTGTTGTTGGTCGCACCGAACAAGCCACCTCCAGTGCTTGCAGTGTTGTTCGTGCTGGCGCCGAAGAGTCCACTTCCCGTGTTGGTGCTTGTAGTGTTTCCAAACCCACCAGTTGCGGGCTGCGCCGCGCCAAACCCTCCAAAACCTGCTGGCTTTGCCGCGCCTGCTCCACCAAACAGATTGCCGCCAGTGCTGGCGGTGTTGTTCGCGCCGAATCCCCCCGTGCTTCCACCTCCGAAAAGCCCTCCCGTGCTACCAGCAGTGCTTCCAAATCCGCCGGTCTGCGCGGCAGTGGTTGCGCTTGCGCCAAAGAGGCCACCTGTAGGCTTGTTCGCCCCGAACAGACCTCCTCCCGTGTTGTTGCTTCCAAAGCCACCAGTAGTTGTGGAAGCAGTGTTATTGTTGGCTCCAAACCCACCAAATCCACCTGCCGTCGAATTCGTTGTGGTGTTGTTAGCACCAAAGAGCCCTCCACTAGGGGCAGCAGAGGTGTTGTTGCTGCCAAACGCGCTTCCACCAAATCCAGTAGTCTGGCCGAAGCTACCGGCTTGTCCGTTGGTGTTGCCGTATCGTCTGCCCTGCATGTAGTCCTCGACCCTCAACTCCTCAAAGCTTTTGTTTTGATAAGGTTGCTGGAATGTGATTGACTGGTAGTGGGCCGTCTGATTGGCAGTGCCATCTTTCTCGGTGAAAGCCTGGAATGGGGTCCCACTAGTGCCGTTGTTGCTCGTTACAGGGGCTGATGCGCCAAACCCTCCCCCAAATCCACTGGTGGTATTGGTGGTGGTGTTGCTCGCGCCAAACCCGGTAGTGTTGGATGCGAAAGGATTCGAGGTAGCCGCATTGTTTCCGAAGGCGCTGGTGTTGCTGGCGGCACCTCCTCCAAACATGGTGCTGCCAGTATTTGCTGTGCTGCCAAAACCTCCGGCGGTAGGTTTGGCGCCGAAAAGCCCTATGTGATCGTCAGTTTAATCCATCGATGCTTCTCATGAGCGACGGCCTCCGGACAGCGCAGGCAATGCGCTGTGCTTGTCCATCAACGTCTCGTGATCCGAAAATAACGTACCTCCGCCAGTATTACTCGCTCCAAATCCCGTGCTCGCCGTGTTCGTTGCTCCGAATCCGCCTCCACCTCCAAAACCCGTCGACGCCGTCGTGTTGGTTCCTGCACCACCGAATAATCCACCTCCTGTCGAGGCCGGTGCACCAAAACCTGAAGCAGGTTTTGCGCCAAATCCAGTATTAGTAGACCCAAATCCACCAGTGCTCCCAAACCCGCCCGAGGTTGGCGCAGCTGTATTACCACCGCCGAAGATCGAGCCTCCGGTCGAGGCGTTGTTGCTCGCGCCAAAGCCTGTGCTGTTATTGCTCGCACCGAACCCTCCAAAGCCGGTCGAGTTGTTGTTCGTGCTGCCGAAAAAGCCCGACATGATTGCGATTCGATCGGAAAGTCGAGCTGTGTTTCTCGTGCGCGCTCGTGCGCTGGTTTTCGAGAGGTTGTCGCCTTATGTGCGCGTTCGTCGGTCGGGAATGGTGTGGCAAGCGTTGGATACTGAATTTGCGGTTAGCCGGTTGCTGGTGAAGGTTGTCGCGTTGATTCGCGCCAATGTCCGTGTAAAGCGCTGGGACGATCTCTTGTCGATGAGAGGACGCAATTGCTCGATCGATGCGCGTGTTGGCGCGGTGCCACAATGTTCTCGAGTTCACCGTCCGTGGGTGGAAAAGTGCCGTACCTTGAAGCTGTAGTTGGGTGCAAAAGGTCGCACAACGCTGAATGATCAATTATGCCGAACGCGCCATGCAGTAATGGTTGTCTGAGACAAACTTGCTTGATGGTCTCATCGATGAAGAGCAAGAAGAAGAGGTGGTGGGTGGTGATTCGGGAGAAGAGAGTCGCGTCACGGCCTATTCGTGAAGCTGTGGAAGAAGACGCTAACGAAATGCGGGCGGACCAGCAAAATTCGAAGTCAGCCTCAGGCAGACGGCAAACAGAAACCATTCACTTCGACAGTAACTTAAGGAGAGTCACCTGAGGGCCATGAAGACGCAGGGGCAGCCAGGCATGTATGAAATTCCGATCACTACTTATACTTGACCAAGATCTGCTGCGCCTTTCCTCAGGCAACAACGACCACGGATGCCTGGAATGTAGAACTGCTCATATGTGACTCTGAACTCGTGAAGTACACGCTCATCCCAACGTGCTTAACATACAAAAGGAACATGCTGATCGCTAACAAATGCTCGATTCTCTCCTTCCTCCGACGAAGCCAACTGTCTGGCCATGTTCGATCAACATCCTTCAAACAGACACACTAGATCGGCACAAGATCCATCACGAGCTCGGCCGCGAAGCTTGAGCCGAGCGGCGAGCGCCCGGTGCAGTGAAGGGCGCCGGCTGGGCTCGCGATGCCAGAGAATCCCATTGCCCTCGTCGAGGTCCCCTTCTCCCAGCTGATGCAGCCACAGTGTAGACAGCTTCATCCATCAGCCTACGGACTCGCCGCTGGATATGATGGCTTCGTAGCACCGCCGTCCTCTGCAGGAGTAGGCGCATTATTTCCAGGTATCGGTATCTCATCAATCGGCGTCGGCTTGCTCTCAGGCTTCTTCACAGGTACGTCGACGTTGATCTTCAGCTTGTTTGGCAGTGTCTCTCCCCGGACGACCTTTTCCATCTCCTCCCGGTCGAGGGTTTCGTATTCCACCAAAGCCTTTGCCAGTCGGTTGAGTGCCTCGCGGTTCTCGGTGAGGAGCTTCGTCGCCCGCTCCTTGCCTTCTTCGACGAGTCGCCGTACCTCTTGATCAATCAAAAGCTTAGTTTGACCAGAGAGCTTGTCCGGATCGCTTCGAAGATCAACGTTGCCGAGCTTTTCGCTCATACCCGCGCTTGTGACCATGTAGTAGGCGATACCGGTTGCGTTTTGAATGTCGCTCGAAGCACCCGTGGTGACGTTCTCCTCACCATAGACGATTTGCTCGGCGACCTTGCCTCCCATGCACATATCCAATCGGGCCAGGAGCTCCTTCTTACTCTCAGAGACTTTGTCCATCTCCGGGAGTGAAAATGTGATTCCGAGTGCTTGTCCTCGTGGCATAATAGTCGCCTTGTAAAGTGGTGTGGAGCCGGCGGTCAACATGCTGACAAGCGCATGACCGCCTTCGTGGTAGGCAGTCATTTCCCTGTCTTTCGGTTGGATGACTGCGCTGCGACGCTCAGCACCCATCATGATCTTGTCCTTCGCCCAGATGAGATCTTTGACCGTGACCTTGGACTGTTTGTTCTTCGATGCGTGCACAGCAGCCTGATTGACCAAGTTCTCGAGTTCAGCCCCAGAGAATCCAGGGGAACCCCGAGCGATCTCGGTCGCGTCCACGGAAGCATCGACGCGAATGTTCTTCATGTGATGCTTGAGGATAGCAACACGACCACGCACGTCAGGGAGCGGCACTACAACGTTGCGATCGAATCGTCCAGGCCGGGTGAGGGCCTTGTCCAGGGATTGCGGAAAGTTGGTCGCGCCGATGATGATCACGCCGACGTCCTGGTCAAAACCGTCGAGTTCGGTCAGAAGCTGGTTGAGAGTCTGCTTGGCATAAGCGGCATCCTTTTCATTGCGCTTTCCGCCAATGGCGTCCAGTTCGTCAATGAAGATGATCGCAGGAGATTTGCCACGCGCAGCTGTGAACAGCTCGCGCACACGTTTTGCTCCAACGCCGACATAAATTTCGTCGAACTCGGATCCGGACATGTAGAAGAAAGGCACACCGGCTTCGCCAGCGACAGCACGAGCGAGCAGAGTTTTTCCAGTACCCGGAGGTCCCGTGAGAAGAACACCCTTTGGTAGCTTGCCGCCAAGAGTGCTGAACGAATCCGGTGCCTTCAGAAACTCGACAAGCTCTTGCAGTTCCTCCTTGGCTTCCTCACAGCCATGCACGTCGCTGAACCTGGTCTTCTGCAATTCCGGCTTGGCTTCTGCGTTTTGCGCTCCACCAATCTTGCTCCTCATGCCAGTCGCTTCGATGAAGAGCGTGAACAGCACCAGCGTGATGTACGAAGCGAAGACAAACACGGCGATGAATTTCACCCACTTGAAGATGGTGCTTCCCATGCTCTCGTCGACGACAACGTAGAGAGGTTCGCTTTTCGCTCCAGTACCTTGCTTTGAGATTCCCACGTTGCTGCCGTAAGCTCTGGCTCCCACAGCTTGCCCAATAGCCTGAAGTTGTTCATTGCTCATTCCGTTGTTCATGCCGTTGTTCATGTTGTTGTTCATTTGCGATCTTCCAACCATGTTTCCAATGGCTCCACCACCGAGGCTGGCGCCACCTAGACTTTCAAGAGCCTTCGAGTAGGCCTGGTCAGTGGCGGCGTTCGTGGCGTATCGACCAGTCTGGTAGCGTTCAACGAGGATTTCAGGCATGTTGGCGCGCAGTAGGCCTTGGTAAAAAGCGTTCTGCGCAGTCGCGCTGCCTGGGTTGTTGTTTGCAGTCTGTTCCATATGCGCCAGAAGATTGCGACTTGTCTGTGAACCCCATCCCGAGCCGAAAAGCGTCCGTTGTTGCGTTAGGCCTACTAAAGAGGTCCGTATCGGAGCGTTGAACGCAAGAGGAGAGCGCGCCGTCGCGGACGAGAATGGGCGGCTAGGTGAGAATGCCTTTGATGACCGGGCTATTGTATGAGTTACGCTCCGTGATGAAGCCAACGAAGGAGTGCCATCTCTTCGCTCAACCAGCGTCGATGACTTCCTGTGCTGCTCGCCCCGGACTGATCGTCCGGAGCAGAACACTCCAGCAGCATGCCTCCCGAAAGCCGTAGAGCGCATTGTTGGCACTGCATCCATCGCGCCAGCAGCCAGTCGACCGAGACTCATCGGCGTGAGTAACGCCATAATGGCGGGATAAGTACTGCGTGCAGATCTGGCTGTGATGGGTCCGCGTATGACCAGTCGCGCGAGAGAGTGGAGGATCCGCAGGAGGCGATGGCGGTGGTGAAGATGAAATACAGAATATCTCTCGCCGCTCCGAAGGCGACAACGTACGAGGACGATGATGAGGGCATGGATTAAACATCCGCTATCGCTTGTAACATCGGCATTGGCGGTTCGGGCCGCATCGATCAGGAACGGCAGGAGAGATCGACGCCCATTTGCTTCACTTTCCTGTTTGTTCTCGCTTCGCAACTTCATTGACAGCACTGCTGGCAGAAATAATGTGATGAAACGTTGTCATTTGCTCGTGTCTCATCTATCGCTTGTAAACATGCTCTTATGCTCGCTGCCCAACGCACGCCAGAATGCTACCATAACCGCCCGAATCCGCTCCCCAACGCCATCGAAGACAATGCCACCAGACCCAACCAGACAGCCAACGCATTCATAGCAGTTCTGTCGCCAAAATTAGCGCTCGCCGCAGAAGTTCCACCACCACGACCATTCGGAGGAGAACCAGGAGAAACAGGAGCCTTGCTCGGGGGATCCAGGGGAAACTGCTCCAATGTGGCGGTCTGGATGGTAACATTACCTTGATGCCTCGGAATCGACCTAACAGCCGTTCCATGAAGCAGGAGCAGAGACTGCACTGTCTCCAGAGCGGACATTTGCTGGCCTACACCGTAGATCCCGTCGTAGCCACCGACATACCACTTCTGCCCACAGGTCTGGCCGTTGTCTCCACCTGAGCAGGATGCTGCGGCGGCTTCGGCGGAGGCGCCAATGTATTTGCGGGCGACGGCTGTGATGCTAGGGTAAACCATAGCCGACTTTGACATCCATCGAGAGAGGTAAGCTTTGAAGCTGACCTGATCGTTGTTACATGTTCCGCCTGGCTCACAAGCTGCTTCGTACATGCTGCGTGGAAAGTCAGTAAGGGTCCAAACGATCAGACAATGTTCAACTCACATGCTGGTGGCGTTTGGAAAGGGTGAAAAGAAAGTGTTGAGTGTTGAGGTAAGCAGCCCTTCGGTCCTCTGCTGCCAAACGGCCGAGTTTGTCAGATTCGCCATTGATGCAGCTCCGTACAGTAGCATGGCCGGATTGTAGCTCCACTGGATGTGGTTGATTTCTGAGCAGTTGATCTTGTCGTCGCTGCCATCGTACACTTGATAGTTGGCGCCGATCAGACCAATCCGCGACATCCACTCCCATGATTTCTCCGCCCAGTCGACGTAAGTCTGGTTGCCGGTGTACCTCGCCAGTCTCGCAGACATCTGTAGCAAACCACCATTGCTGATCGCATTTCGATAGTTATAGCCAGCGTTCGATTCGAATATTTGCCACTTGAGACCTCCTCCACAGGCCTCAGTGTTCCAGCGCGGCGCTTGAGTGTTGAAGACGGCGACGGCAAGATCGAGCCAAATGTCCGGACTCTGTCCTAAGGGAGGTGGGAAGCCATACTCAAGCGCAGACAGTACTGCAAGTGCCCAGAAGGCCTGGTCATCGTTGCCGAGAGAAGGGTAATAGGCAGGCGGCATGTAGTTGTTGTCTGGACCGACTTGTGCCATCAGAGCTTGAGTGATGACTGCGTTGTAGCTCGTATCGTTGGTGTAGGCCCAGTAGTCGATCATGCCTCCCCACATGGCTCCGGCTTGCCACCAGTAGAGAGGCGGGTCGAGAGTGCCAATGGCGGTTTCTGGCACGCCCGTCACGTTGGTATGGTACCATGACTGTAGTCCAAAGGCGAGTGTGGCGGAAGCGTTCTTGATCGATGTGGTGTCGTTGATGTCGAGCGGAATACCTGTGGCGATGCCCAAAACAGCTGCCAACGCAGCAGCAAAGATGATCTGCATGGCTGGATTGTCTGGTGATACAATATGGATTGGCAAATCAGAAGAGGACGTTGATCAGAGAAGTGGAAGAAATGGAAGGCGTCTGGGCAAAGTCGCCACGCAATCGCGGCATACTTAACTTTCCGCAACAATAAGAAGGAATCGCATTCACCACTGACGACTGTTTGTGGTGGTGCACAAACAAACGTGGCTTGACAGTCACTCGCACACGCACGCCCGCTGTGACGCGAGACGCGATTCAAAGAGTCCTGTGACGGTTTGCGGTCGTATTCATGTATCCAGAGCAGTGTTGAAGCGCGAGCGTGGGTGGCGAGGTGACAAGACAAGCTTTGGTGTGTGGGTGTTCGCGGGGCAGTACATGAGTAGCGGGGCATCTCTGTTCTGCATTGCACTCCATGTCTCATATGCCACACTTCATTGCCTGAAGGCTGACTTGCGAAAAGTTCGCTGTTTGTGATGGGATCCATGGTCTTTGATTACTGGCCAGATGGTACTGGCCCGGACAAGCGACCGACAAGCAGAATCGGAGGAAGTAGACAATCTTGATCACATATCAGTCGTCCTCGCGGCCCGTCGGCATGCTCGTAGACGGCGTCACAGTGGTTATCGCGGTTCGTAGGAGGGGAGATGGCTTTTGCTGTCTCCATTGTGCGTTGTGTTGCGATGTTTGTGACCAAGTGAAGTCTAGAAGTGGAACGTGTCAATAAGGAGGACAACTGCGCACGGTTCACTCGGACATTGATCGAGCCGGAATTGGAGCTGAAGGCCTGGGAGAAAACACCACCTCACCTCACAGACATCGTTGCCAGCTCCGACTACATCACGACCGACAATCGCATTAACAGTCATCAGACCGTTCAGTAGTGGGCGGGCTTCAACCATGCGACCAGCCGTGCCGTATTGATCACCGTGTCGATGTCTGCATGCTCCGGCCACTCGCGATACAGCAACGACTCTCCTTGGAACGCCTGATGATGACATCCTTTGTTCCAGGATTGCTGATGAGTGCGATCAAGGACAATCCTCGGAGCTGGTCTGTGTACGATCAACCCTGTCATTGCCATGAGATGAGGCAATCCCAAGCTGGCGGAGCATCAAAACACTTTCGCAGTGCACAACAGAATGAGCCGGATTTGCGATCTGTTAAGAAAAAATGCAGGTCCGTTCACCGACAGCAGTATATTCTGCAATGTCCATATGTGTGCACCCCAACACAGTGCGAAACCCGCGGGTGGCCTTACCGCCTACAAATGCGATCGCGATCACCCGGCACCATCAAATCCCGAAACCCTCGACATCGCTCGTACCCTTGCCGATCAAGGTTGTTGACCAGCTTTAAGATACAGTCTGTTCCCACCTCACTTTTTGGACATCTTCTGACAGCGAGGCCTCCTACGTTCCATCTGATCATCATCTTCGTCTCCGGTCAATATGCGCTCAATAGCGCAGACAGCAGCGCTGGCAGCAGCCTCGTTTCACCTCACCGCCGCAGCGCTCACCTGCAAGACCCATAGCCAGCCGAACCCAATCGCAAAGCAGTATCCAAAAGATGTCACAGGCACCATCAACGGCACCACGGCCATCGTGCCCATTCCATACGACGTAGCCCGCAGCATCATTCCCTCGGAATACGGCATCCTCCGTGACGCCTACGAAAAGCTCATGCCAGATCTTCCCAAAGATATGTACCCGGTCCACTACTCCGGACTCCTCGACCACGGTCTCGGGCTGGGCGACTTCAAAATTCCCGACTTTCAGCGCATGGTGTTGAAGTTTCCTTTTGTCGATCGTCTCAACGACGGCTACTCTTGCTTCCAGTACTCCGCGCCACTGATCCTCAGTTTCGACAACCTGATCGCTCTCGCGGGATCGAAAGCTTACGGTCCTACCTTTGCTGGCTCCTTCGATCCGCCGTGCGATGGATACGCCGATGATGGCCAGGGCGCTACAGTTCTGAGCGCATATGTCGTACCTCCGGGTCAGCATCTTGGCTCCAAGCCGGCTTTCGAAGGCAGATTCAAAACTGCCTGCAGTAGTAGTGTCCCATACGACCAGAAAGTGTAAGTTTGAGAGAGTCCCAACGTCCACGACAGCAATTAGGTTCAGCCTCTTCGCCTAGGAGGTATCATTCTTGATAGCATTGCTGATTTCTTCTCGCTTCCAGCTTCGTGAACATCACGAACCAGCCCATCTTCGGCAGCGGCAAGCCTGTGTGCGACAACTACATCACGCTGTACAACACCAGCGTAACGCAAGGCGAGTTCGCTCCAGTGGCCGTAGAAGGAACGGTCAAAGTCGGTCCGCCGTTCTATCCCCAGGACGCAACACTTGAGGCATTTGGCTACCGGATGGACAATGCATTCGTGGAGAGGAATGATGTTCCTTGCGAAAAGCTCAAAGGCTACGCGGGTACTGGTCCAGGCGACTCGGCGGGAGCGGAAATACAATGATCGACCGTGTGCAACGCTGGAATGTCGTCGTTCGTATGTCATGCGGTTTAGCGAAAGGCATTATTGGACTTTAGCGTGGACAACTGTTGCAACCCGAAGGACCCTTCGAACCATGTACGCGAACTCACTTTCTTTTTAAATGTAACCTTGATCAACATCATTTTCACATCACGCCACCGATCTAGCTCGACAGTGTTCCCGCTTCGGATGGACATGCTGCAATCAGTGCATTGGACTTCCAGGGCCTTGGCTGAACGGAGCAAAATCATGTGGCATGCTATCATCAAGCAGCGTCAACAGAGTTGTCGAGTTTTCTCATCTCTGGCCTAGCTCCGCCAATGAAGTCGTTGGCGCTTACGCGCGTGTGACACCAGATAAGGCTGCTCCGAAGGACCACATTCACCGAGACCAGTCGGGTTGTTTTAGACTTTTTAGGACTCGTCGTCGGAGCCAAGATTCGAAGCATATACTGTATGACAAAGAGGGAGCAGGTGGAACTTTAATAGATTGACGTGGGTTGGTGGTGTTGAATCTTGTTGGCGACTGTCTCGGACCCTCGGTTGATCTGGCAAACACGGCTATTAAGACGCTAATAATGTATGATGGCGTACGACTGCTCGTCCATATTTCTGTGTCTCGGGTCGTAGCATCATCGTCGAGCGAGCCAGTGGCGTGGTTCCGTACGTTGGCCGCTCGTGATCTGGGCAACGTTGTACCATAAAGATGACGCTCGTGCAGTGGTGTTAACAGCTGTCGTTGAGCTGCGCAAAATTGATAAAATGTGTTTGTACAATAGTAATCTACCAGAACGGTGATATTGTACATGAATGGCCAACGCGATTGGCCGTTCGAGGATATCGCCCACGAGCGCAGTGATCTCCGAAGTCACCCATCTCGTGGTTTGATTGCCAATGCCGCCCACTTTGAGATCAAACCTCCGACCTCGATTCCATCGCCCGAGTCGTCGCCTTGTCCGTCCACGTCTTCAAAGTCCGCATGACGGGCGACTGTATAGCTGGTCGGCATGTCAGAGTACACTGACTCCTCCATGTCGGTACCCCTGCAGTACTGGAGCGCCTCCTCGGGTAGCTCGACTCGCAATTGTAGGGAGATGGCGTACATGGCCCGGAGCAGGACTCTCGCGTTCGGCCAAGTCGTACCGAGCGCGTGCAGAAGGCGAACCACACGCACAAGAGGCTCGAGACTGTCGCGATGGCGCCGCAGCATGAGGATCAAGGTGAAGGACAACATATGGCAAAGCCATAGCACCGATAGACTGCCGCGTGCGCCACGCTCGGTGTCTCGAGGGTTTTCGCGCATGTTCGCTTCCACCTCGTCGAGAACTTTCGTGCAATGCCATATACAGACTGCAGCAGGGGTATGGCCTGACTCGAGACGCACTGCAATGTCTTGTAGCGGTCGCCACAGTATCGCGCTCAGGAGGTGGAATTGTGACCGGAAGACGCGATAATGTATGGCCTGGTGGGGTGAATAGTGAGGCCTGTCGGGCAGGACGCTATGCCATCCTCGCAAAGCATCGTAGAGCCGCTGTCGGGTGGCTATATCGGCGTGACTACCCAGCACATTTGGTTCCCGAGGCTTGTAGGATGCAATGCGATAGAAGATTGACAGTAAATGACATCTTGCTTCGAGCACGTCTTCGCCCGTCCGTATCATGACGGTGTCTATCCGTTCGAAAGGATTCGGTTCCGTGAAATAATGTGGTAGTGTGGGGATTGGGATCAAGGACGGCTGGTGGTAGGTGTAGGATATGTAGCTGAAATTATCAAGTCATCGTGTCAGCGAGCGCCCATGTCACCGAAGACTCGGACCCGGGAGACTCACCTCTCTGCGCAGAATAGACCCCAAGCGTTGCGAGAGCACACGCGACGGTTCAAAGCCTCGTTGTATCCGCGTTCGCAGGGCAGAGGCTGCGAACCCAGCCTCAATTTCTTGAACATTTCTACCCCTTGCAATCGATAGACGAGTCCAGCGCGATCCATGCCTAGGAAGTTCCAATAGAGATAAAGCAAGAACAACGCCTGCACAGTTGGCAAGGAAGCCTTGCCTCGTTCCTCGTCGAGAAGGTCGCGCGCTTTGTTGAAGAATTGGACTCGCAATTTGCCCTCATCATTGAGCTTGGTACTAGAGTCGATGCGCTCAACGTAGGTTGAACCGAACTATGGTTGCAAAAGGTCAGTCTATACTTGAATGCATGCGAGAGTGGATCTCACCGTCCCGAATGCACAAAGCACATTCACCAGCAGGGGTGAGCAGTATGGCGTTGTTCCTGGATTTTGGACAGACATGTCGGTTGTCAGCGCTTCTTCGTCGATAAAGGTTGTGATGGAGGGTTCCAATGCTCTCGAGATGAGATGCGATACGATGCCATCACCAGCGATGCTCGTCCATGGGTTTGCGCGAACTTTGATACGGCTCTCATCCAATGCGGAGGCATCAAGCTCGCGCATCATGGCTTTCACATTGGGCTCAGGCAAACCGATTGGAAGGTCACCATTACGGTCTCGAACAAGTTTGAGAAACTTGAATGGATCTGCAGTCTGTCTGATCTGCGAAACAAGATCCCAAACTTCGCCTTCCGAACGAGACCGTATGTAATCGTAGAGCTCCGTCATGCGATCCAAATCATCCTGCACACTTTCGTGTTTCCTCTTCAACGCGACAGCCCTCGATGTCTCCGGCTCGACATCGTAATAGCAGATCAGCGAGCGAGAGCTGCAACGACCGCATGCTGGTCTGGCCGCATCGCACTGTAAGTGATGGTTAATGGCAATTGCATCGGCCATCGTGCGGATAGCTTGCCTTGACTTTCTTCGAGCGACACTCGTAGCATGCCGCAACAACTTGCTCTCGTTTCGACGATCTTGCTCTAGAACGGGAGGTCGAAGAACTGACAGCGGAAGATGAAGCCGGAGACCCAGGTGAATGAGTTCCGGACTTTCCGTTCATAATCAGTAGTTCAGTCGTCCCATGCCAGTCGTGCGGTCATGAATTAAAGCATTCCCCATCCGAACAGGCGGGGAGAGTCGATTCTTATAAATATTTCCACACGGACACCAGTCGTCCGAACGGTACCTCGAAGAGCCAGGGTCTTGAGGCACCGCCGAAGACGACAGCATTAGGAAGATCTCTTGCTCATCAAGGGCAGTGATGTCGTTTCTCGGCAGGGCTAGGAAGCAGCTAGAGAACCTTTGCGGAAGGTCAGTACATGCGCGTGGCATGCTTGAGAAGTAGTGCCCGCTGTTTCATGCCGTGACGATCCCAGACGATCCCATGGTTCCAGACGCCCTGCGCTGCGCGGCTGTGTTGCCCGACCATGTTCCGGGGACATCGGACCGATGTGTTGCCTGAGGCCACTCGAGATCGCTGCCGCCTGAGCTGAGAAATGTGGACGTTGATGCCTTTTGCTCGCTGCATAGCCATTCTACCCCAAGACCATCGCTGCTTGATCATCTCGAAGACTCAGTTGCCCGCTTTCCAGCGATGGTGTCTCATCGTCGCGACGCCTTCAAGATTATCGCAGTCAACTTCCGAGGCACAGAATGTCGTCCGGATAAGGGCGCTGACGTATTCGGTCATGGAACTGATCTAGACCATTCGTGCTGAACCTAAATCCCGCAGCCGATCCACAATCCGCGTGGGACCCTGAAGATTGATGTGAATCTGATGCACCGGCGGCCAGTAGGAGGTAGTAGTGGAGTCCGGAGGTCTTGTACCTCCTCTTGTGGTATGGTGCGACAAAGAAAAGCTAGTGTAGTGCATCTTGGAAGACGAGGACGAGCTCCTCGCCGTGGAGAAGCTAGTGTTATATCTACACGCCGTTTCTCAAGTCGATGATGCTGTGCTGTGCCGAGAGGACATTGGCGGTCACAGCACCAAGCGTAAACAACGCCATGCATGGGTTGTGCGCTGGTGATAGCTTCGTGTGTCGCGAGATCCTGCCAATCGACATTCGCAACACGGGAGGCTAAGAGGATGTGCAGGACGACCCACGAAAACGCACACATGAGTGAAGACTTTGTACAGTAGCCATGGGCAGCAGCTTCACTTGTCCGATCTCCGCACGCGACGCACCAGTTTGCGAATCGAGAGCCCTGTCAAGTGCTCTGTGAACTGCGAACGCTAGGCGACCTTTGGATGCCGCCAGTCCAGTCCGTAGCGAGGCCGACTGTCGCTCTTGTATTCGACTTCGTCAGCAGGCTGTTGTCCTCGGTCTCCAAATATCCAAGATCCTTTCAGCCAGATGCTACGGTCTCCGGCGACTCCAGACTCGAACCCGTCTGATCATTGGCCCGTGCTGCCACCATGTAATTGACGACCTCATCGACACTTTGACCGATTCGCAGGCGAGCCAGAGCTTCAGCAGCCGCCTCATCAGATCCCTTTTGGAGAATATCGAAGATGGTGTTGACCTGCTGCAGGCGTTGTTCGGCATCGGAAATCTTCACGCGGAGGTGCTGCATCTTGGTCATGTTCTCTTCTGGAACGTCGTAGCTGCAGGGGATTTTTCGATGGCTGCAGCGCGCGCAGATGGGATGGTGACCTGAACACTGATGTCGCCGGAAGCCATCACGTCAATAGCCATCAGAGGGATAACAACCTGCGCGCCAAACTTACTTTCACTTTGTCCCCACGACACGTCCAGCACGCGTTCTTGATCTGCGGTCTTTTCATGGACTTTCGAGGTCGCTCGGCGTCAAGTTCATCGGGTTCGTTTGCACTGGCACTCGCATCCACTCCTACCTCAACATCGCCGTCTTGAACAAGGCCATCGTCTGGTTGACGTCCCGGAGCGGCTGAGGGCCCAGCTCTTGACCCCGTGCTGGAGGACATCCGCCGAGTTGTGTACGATATGTGCAGACGAGCCAGCCAGGAAGGACAGGCTGCTAGAGTCCCAATGAAGTCCACGATTTCGAGGGCATCACGACCGAGAGGTTCTTGCAATCGTTGGTGTGCTGGACGAGCTTGCGGACTTGAGACGTCGAAGGATGAAGCCTATTTAGACGAGCGGTACCTATGTAAATAGAAAAGGGTTGCATAATATAGAGAACAAGGTACTATAAACACAAATACTAACTCTT